>OX940799.1:12044841-12338912 GCA_954870605.1 Acer campestre | reverse complement strand
TTAATCATATAAAATTAAATGGTTTTATTAAAATTTTTGATTTATTTCCAAATTACCCTTCTAATTACTTATTTTCAAACTTAACACACCCCATCTTTCTATCTTCAATCTCTAACTCTCACGGTCTTTCTTCTTCCTAGTCTCTCATCTTTTTCTTCATCTTAAATTTTTAAAACTCATCAATTAAACTTTTTATTTATTTATTTATTTATAAATATTTGGGTTTTTAAAACTTTTACTTTTATAAATAAACCTGTATTTTAATTTAGTGATTACAAAAAAATAACCGAATGGAGGCCACCATTGAAGGTGACCTCCACTGGATTCACAGTTTTAAACAATTTTATTTTATTTTATATATATATTTTTTAACCGCGGATGTGGAGGAAGCCCTTCCTCTAGCAACATGAGGAGGCCATGGATGGTCTCCTCAATTTTTTTGCTAATTTTTTTATTTACAATTTTAAATTAAAAAATGGATTGAGAGGAAATTTCTTGGTGGAATGAAAAGGAAAACAACCAACCATTGATAACTCTTATTTCTACACAAAATGTAGCCCCCTTATTTGTATCTTTTATGCTCAAATCCCGGGTAAATCCGTGTTTTTAACGGATTTAATAAGCTTTTCAGGATTCCTTCCAGAAGAGGGGCTTATGTGCAAAGATGCAGGAACTCTGGGGCAAATGTGCAATTTCAGAAAGTCGTTTTGCGCCCTTGTGGTTTTGCGTTTAGGGGCCGCAGAACAGGGCGTCGATTTTTTGGCAGAGGATCACATTTTCCTTGTTCTGCGCCCTTGGCCGCATAATAGGGCGCAGATAAGGGCGCATTTTTCTTGGCAGAGAATCATATTTTTGTAATTCTGCGCCCTTGGCCGCATAAAAAGGCGTATAACAGGGCGCAGATTTCGCCCGATGCTGTCAACTTCAGTTGCCATTTTTAGATCCTTGGGCCCCCAAATTTTGGCCAACCAGAGATCTTGTCTCTGACTATTGCCTTGGCTGAGAGAGGGGAGGTAATGATGAGAAAATCTTGGTGGGCCCTCTTCATTTAAGAAGCATGGAGTTGGTTGTCATTGGGAGGAGGAGAGGAAGACTTTGAAAGACCCATTCCTTTCTTTCCAACAGGAGAGCCACGACCACACACACACATTCTACAGCAAAAACCTCTCTTTTCTCTTTGTTTTGGTGGTTCTTCATCAACCTTGGAGCTAGGAGGAGTGATTCTTGGAGAAGGAAGCCATTGGAGATCAAGCATTTCAAGAAGGAGATCATCATCTTAGTTTATCTTTTAAACTCTACCTTTTATCTTCTTGTAATTGTTATGGTCTGTGTTTATTGGAAACTTTGTATGGTTTTTATGTGTAATATGAGCTAAATACTCTTGTGCTAGAACAATGATGAAACCAAACCCTTAATCTATTGTGAATGATTCCTTAGTTTCTCTACAAGTGTTTGTGTAGTTATATGAATGTTTTGTATGCTTAATACTTTTGTCTTGATTGGCCATCTTGTTGAATGATCACTAGATAAACAAAACATTCACTATATATGACTAGAAAGTGAGAGATACACTAGGCTAGCATATAGGGTTCATGTATATGTTCCACTAATCTTAATGAGTTCATCCATATTATGTATGCTTGGATACAATCTCTAAGACATCGAGAGAGATTAGAGATTGATTTAAGGGAATATGAACCTATAATCTATACTTGCACAAATGAGGGATTAAGTGAGTCACGAGTTAATTGAAGGGTTAGGTGGATTCAAGTTCTAGCACACTTTTCTCATATCATCACATTCACTTTAGTTGTGGTTAGTGTTTTACTTGCTTTAGAATTCATCTCTCTATTGTTAGAAATTAAAAACTCTCATTTTAAATTGTCCAAATAGTATATAAGCCGATAAAAGCCGGTAATCAATCCTTAGTCCTCGTGGGAACGATCCCTACTCGGCCATTGTAGTACACTCCGACCTCGTACACTTGCGAGAGTCTTACCGTGTGAGTTTGGACCGATCAACCATTGACAGAAAAAAAAAGTCGAAGAATCGTTAGGAAATAAGATGAAATTTCTGATGTGAAAAGCGTACAATAAGTAAAAGGAGTTGCTTCGAGAAATATAATTTAGGGTTTAAAAGTTTAGAGATTTTTTTTCAAGCAAACAAATTGTACAGATTTTTAACCGCGGATGTGGAGGAAGCCCTTCCTCTAGCAACATGAGGAGGCCATGGATGGTCTCCTCCATTTGTGGAGGAGAACCGGGTTTCCTCAACTTTTTTGCTAATGTTTTTTTTATTTTTTTTTATTTTATAATGTTAAATTAAAAAATGGATTGAGAGGAAATTTCTTGGTGGAATGAAAAGGAAAACAACCAGCCATCGATAGAAAAAAAAAAAAAAAAAAGTCGAAGAATCGTTAGGAAATAAGATGAAATTTCTGATGTGAAAAGAGTACAATAAGTAAAAGGAGTTGCTTCAAGAAACGTAATTTAGGGCTTAAAAGTTCAGAGATTTTTTTTCAAGCAAACAAATTAGAAGTGAATGTGGGGTTTTATTAGACTTTACTTTTTTTATTTTTATTTTTTTATTTTTATTTTTTTTAATTTTATTTTTTAATTGTACGTCTATTTAAGTAATTTTGATAGAAACAAAAATATAATACTAAATAATTTAAAAAGTGGGACAATTTTAGGTCAATAGAGGGGTGTCAACAGCACAACTTTATTTTTATATAATTTCCTATTTCCTCTCTCCTCAAATTTAATAATTTTCTTTCATATATATATAGTAATTTTCCGATGAGGACTTTTTACAATGCACACTTTAAGTACTTTTGATAAAATTGCATGAAATATATTGGATCTTGATTTGATTTTTTGTATAGATGGTGAAAACATTGAAATAAATTTATGGAAAAAAATTAAAAAAATTTCTGGTGCAAGAACTAATTTTTTTTCGATTTTTTTGAAGATAAAAAATTTAAAAATAGAGTAATATAAGAAAAAAATAGTTCTCAAATCCATTTTTTTTTTCCAAATTCTTACCAAATATGTATTTTAATTTTCTTAGGATGAATACAAAAAATCAAATCAAGATTCAATATATTCCATATAATTTCATCAAAGGTGCTTAAAGTGTGTATTGTAAAAGTTCTCATTGGAAAATTACTCTCTCTCTCTCTATATATATAATCTATTCTATTTTTATATTATTCGGGAATACTATGGGGGAAAACCTGCTATCAACACTATAAACTTAAAACTAATAAACTTTTAGTAGACCTTCTGAAGTAGATATTTACGGGTATACTTTTTGTTTGAGTATAACTTTTAACAAAAAAAAATGGTATATTGATTGGTATTCAATAAAAAAAAAAAAAAAACTTTTAAAGTAGTATATTGTTTGACAATATATTTTTAAAAAGATTTGGTTGTGATAAATTTAAAAAAAAAAAAAAAATTAATTGTTAAAGTATTTGTAATGAAATGAGTATTTAGTAGAATATCAAAAATTATGGGTAATTGAGGCAATTTATTAAAAAAAAAAAAAGAAGACTTATATTTAATATTAAAAAAACTCATCACCTCCAGTGTTGTTTGGTGGTAAAGATCGCTAAATTAGTCGGTAATATCTTGTAAGTACGTTCGAGTTGTTGTATCAAAGTTGGTATAGAGAAAAACATTTAAAAAAAAAAAGGAAAAAAAATATAAATAAAATAACTTGTTTTAGCCAATCATACCAAATGCACTCTTATGTCAAGTTAGAGAAGTCAGGGAGAGGAGTCAAGGGAGAAGGTAATGGCCCTCAGTTATATACTGATGTGAATATTTATTATCTACTTGGCAAGTTTGCAATACATCACCTATTAACATTTTTGGTAGTACCCGTTTCATTCCACATTAATAAGAAAAATTCCCCTAATCCTCTAACTCATTAGGAGTCAAAATTTATTATAAACCCAAGAAGAAAGAAAAATTCAAGAAAATACGAAGTGCAAGAGAGACCGGAAGAGAGGAAATGTATTTACAATTTCATTTCATCTTTTATTTTTAAATTACCCTAACATAGGGTTAATCTCACCTAGTCCCATAAATTTTGAAATACTAATCTAAACAAACGAAAAAATTAGCCTAAAACAACCAAATGACTTGACAAGTGATTTGTCATTCACCAAGTACACCATCTCATCCTATAATTTGCAGCGTAAGGACAATTCATTTGTCACATCATTTTAATTGAATTATGGGTTAAATTTTGGGTCATATAGTGTTCCTCTATTTGTTATTCACAAATCACAATACTTCAAGAAAATTATCCTCTGAGGTTGGATTTACATTTAATGTACATAATAAAACTAAGGGTTAATAGCACCAGTGCCCCCTGAACTATTAACTAATTTGTAAGTTGCCCCCTAACCTTTTTTTTTTGGACAATTTACCCTCTAAACTCTCTTCATTTGGCAAAATAGTTATATCCATTGCTCCCTTAACGCATGTTTGAGGGGGCATCTACAGTCATGTTTCGCCATATGAAGAGTGTTCAGGGGGTAAATTGTCCAGAATTTGTTGCTCTCTCTAGTAATCTGGTAGGAGGAACCAGAGAAAACTCTGAAATGCGTATTTCCCCATTCTAATAATCATGATTCCGATGGCAACGAAGGCCAGAGCGGATGTCCAAACCAAAGAAATGCTGGAAAAGCTAAAGTTGCCAACTCCAACCCAGAATTTAGGCGTGATCTTGTCCACTATAATGATGTAAACAATACATGTGCAGACCACAACAAAAAGAAGAATCGATCTGAGAGCGAGCGGCCATATGAGGTAGCTAATCACAAGCATGCTGGTAAGAAATCCAGCAGAGTTGAAAACCATGAGGTAGACAACGGTGGGCAATCTTCCAGATATGACATCGCTTGTAGTAGTTGCATGTACGGAAGGATAGATTTCTTTTACTAAAACATCAGGAAGATTACAGATTACAGTGAAAGTTGCCGCAGCAATCATTACCAGAACTACCAGTAATACATGTTTCGTGTCCCCAGGATGCCGATTGAGATCCCTGTTTTGATGGATCAGGCTGATTTCCTGAGAATCTGTGTCGGAAGAATTAGCCTGTTCGCTGATCACTTGCATATCTATCTGCAGACTGCTGCTGCTGGAACTCTCAATGGTCAACAGCTCCACAATCTGCAATATAATTGAATTTATTAAACTCTGTCACTAAAAGAAATATATTGGAAGCCTCTTATATATTAAAACAAAGTCTAGAGATTAATTACTTGGGTTAATCTTTTGAATGTAGCGATTTGCAATACAGTGTTGCCCTCGTCGTCTTTCTTTCCCAGGAGATGCCCTTGATTGAGCTTCTTGGCCTCTTCCACCAACACTTGAAAAGCATCACTCTGTGAATTCTTCAGTGCAAGGTGGAAAACTGTCTCTTGCTTGGAAGTTAACTTTTCCAGAGATTCTGGGCATAGAGAAATTAATTTCTTTATCACCACAGGGTGGCCTTTCACTATTGCTATTTGTAGAGGAATCATTGAAGACTTGTTCTCTACAAGGCAAGATCCAGGATGGAGTTCCTCCAAGAACTCAACCATCTTGACATCCCCAATTGCAGAAACAAGGTGCATGGCTATGTTCCCATCCTCATTTTCAATAGTCGCGAGTTGAGGCTTCCGTTTTCCCATCTCCATGGCGATATGGAGGTTTCCGTGTTCACAGGCATGGTGTAGAGGATTCACAGTCCATTTTTCTGTTTCTAGATACTTTGAGAGTAAAGCTTCATGAAACTCATTATTGCAAGACATGGTATCACCGTTGTTTTTCTCCTCCGCCAACTCCATTTTCCCGGTCAGAGCTATTGAAGTCATTTTTTTTGTTGTTGCTCTTTTTGGTTTCAGTAGTCTGTGTGTATACTGTATATTAACTCTGGCCGGTGTAGGATAATGGAGAAGTGAGAGGGACTTTGAGGGAATTTTCTAGTGCTTCTGCGTTGTATGTAATTTTGTGTAGTTTGGAGTGAGAGGGATTCCTTCTTTTATAGCAAACTATAAGAGTATATATACTCGTATACATACATAATTTTTTTTGTTTTTCTCGTATATATGATAATTAAATTTATAATATGGATACATTTTTCTTCTAAAAAAAAAAAAAAACCGAATTACTTTCAAATTTATGATAAAATGTGTAAATATATGGACATCCATACAATTATAACCTTTTAATTAGCCTAATTTTTTATATTCAAAATTATATTTTACCCACAGTATATATATTAAAAATTGATTTAGTTTAATTTATGATAAGATAAGAGGTTTTTTAGGGGATTCAATTTAATTTGTATTTATTTTTGCCGGTCTAGATTTTAAAAAATCCAAATACTCGCATTTATAAATTTCTATTGCACATCATAGGTGCTAGTGCACCTTCCCTATAACATTGGTGATGGAATGTTCGAATCACATTTAGACACACTATAAGGATTCAGACGTACATATAGAGTTTAGTCTCGGCAGGTCCGTGAGACCCTTGACCCCATCAGTCTACTAATCATTTATTGTAATCATGTAAGTCCTAACCATACAAGTTGCGTTGACGTAAAAATCCCGGTGACAAAAACTGGTCTTCTTTGTAAACAATTTGGCTTCCTTTTTCGTTTTGGGAGGGAAACGTGTACTGATTTTCCAGGTTATGAGAAACCTACACGACAAAGAAGCCTCTATAGGTCTCTTCTTCACATTTTCTCTCTGGCCTCTTTTTTCAACTTCTCCGCGTCGAGATAATTAACGAGGAGGAGTAGCTCCCTTCTTTCTTTTCACTCAATTTCGGACGACAACGCGCTGAAACCAACTCGGTGATTATATTCCACACCAGAAGTACCCAGAAACTTTCATCGACCCTTTGGAAAAATTAAGGCTGGTTAATTAAGTACCCAGAAACTTCCCAAGTACCCAGAAACTTCCCTTAGATGTAGCTGAAATTTCGTGGAACTTGCCATATTTGGACATCACAGAAGTTATCATCATGACTTTGCTTTCCTATGAAATTGCGAGGAATATATTTTGAAGTGAATTATTGGGAATGTTTTTGACAGGTTAGTGTGACAGTAACCAGAAAGCTTAGTTGAAGATAGCTATGGAGCCTGTGGAGAGTTATTCTTCAGGACTGATTGATCCAAGTGTAATACGGAATTCAATGCGTAATAGAAAACAGATGATTTTCTGCTTTCTTTTATTTTCATTTTTTTTCCAGTTCAGATTAGGTGGCGTCCTGCAGCGCGTTTTCAGCCTGTTTTCGTTTTTATTTTCCAAAAACGATTTCGAATTCGCGTCCTGTAAACCGTTTTTCATTTTATTTTCGAAATACAAAAACAAAATGAAAAACAAAAACAGTGTTAAAAGTGGAAATTTTGAAAAACAAAAAAAAGTTGTTTTTGTTTTTGTTTTTGTTTTTCATTAATGTGGGTCCCATATTATTAATAATATATTTTATTTTAATAAAAAATATTTTTTTTTCTTTTTTTTGTCTATTGACCAGACAACTTCATCTTCTTTCTCCTTCATTTCTCTCTCCTCCTTCATCTTCTCTCTTCTTCATCTTCTTCTTCTTCCTCTTCTTCTTCCTCTTCCTCTTCTTCTTTCTCCTCCCTCATCTTCTCTCTTGAACCGCCGATCGTCTCGTCACCGTCGATCTCGTCACCGTCTCTTAAAAAAATACAGACCGAGTGGTAGCTGATCGATTGTGAAATTCTCCAGCGAGCGGCGCCGCCGATTGTGGTAGCTGATCGATTGGGGAGGTCGGGAGCAGCGCGAGCCAGCCCAATATCAGACCGAGTGGTGATGCCGGTGGCACCATACCCAGACCGGTGACATAGTTGGCCGAAGGCTAGGAGTTGAGGAAATCGAGGCGGGGCTTGCTGGGCGGAGGAGGAGGAGTGTGTTTGGTAACCGAGAAAATGAAGATCTATGAACTGTGTTTGTGTTTGTTAACTGAGAAAATGAAAGAAAGTGGAAAGAAAATGAAAATAAAATAATAATAGATCCATCTAGGATTTTGTGTTTCGATTTTTGAAGATGGATTGGGTTGAACTGGTGTTTGGTAACCGAGAAAATGAAGATCCGTGAACTGGGTTTGTGTTTGGTAACCAAGAAAATGAAAGAAAGTAGGAAAGAAAATGAAAAAAAAAAAATCTCCTTTCTTTTATATAATTATTTTTTATTTTTTAATTATTTAATCAATTTGTATATAATTGTTATAATATATTTCAATTTTCAAAAGTTTTCGGTTATCCTACCGGACGCGTTTTTTCCGTTTTTATTTTCAAAATACGGAATCCAGTAAATCCTACCAGACGCGTATTCGGAATTCAAAAATGAAACCAAAAACAATGTTTTCATTTTCATTTTCATTTTCATTTTTATTTTCGAAAAACAAAAACAAAAAACGGCTTACAGGACGGGCAATGTTTTTTCAATTTTAGATTAAAATTCTACATGTATAACAATCTGTCCTCTATTTTCTATGATGCAGAATGCATAATGTACCCCCAAATTCAATATTCACGACATAGATGCTGGTGGTTTCACAGCTCTGAACATCCCACCTGCCTCACCGCAATGTAGGAGGACAGATGTGAAAATTGAAAAGACGGTACAATGGACAGGAGCTCCGAGAGCTAAAAATATAAATGAGAAGGTGTCTCAACAAAACCGATCATACTTGCATAAAACCTGTCCCATGAAAGTTAGAAATGAGTCACAAGGCAACATTTATCATGTATTGTTTCTCATTTCCACAATGTTGACAACCATAACCTTCCACACAGCGTTGAAATTCTACCTTCCAGGATGCAGATTTCAAGAAGGCTATTAAAGCAACTCCAGCGTAAATTCTGTTTACCAAATTGAAAATCAAAGCTCATCTTCAAACCGCATACTAATTACATTCAATTATGTTATATTTTTCTTCATCGGCAGCACTGATGATGATACTCTTCAATGAGCTTCCTAGCAGGCCATGACTGCTAGTTTTAGTATTTTCAATGGTTTGTTCCTACATGTGCACGCTAATGGATGTGGTTAACCCCATCTCGTTTTTATCCTAAATCGACATACCTTCATGCGGAAGCTGCCTTCAAATAAATAAACATCATCTAAATACAGGGGTGTGCTTAAGTATTTCTGATCAATATACATCAGAATCGTAATTTGTAACAGTTTTGAAGAATTCTCATGCCTGTAGGCTATGTTATAAATAAAACATAAACAGATTATTAAATTTTTGTTTGTGTATTCATTTACATTTGAAGTATTGAATTGGCATTAATCAACCCAATTCAGTTTCAATCGACAAAAACCTGAAACATAATCTTCCACTGATTAAAAGAGCAAACTCTTTACTAAAATCCCCCAAGCAGTTAATAGCATGTATTAAAAGATTTTTGCGATCTTTAATTTTCATTTTCTTCTTGCCAATCGACTCTCTCTCTCTCTCTCTCTCTCTCTCTCTCTCTCTCTCTCTCTCTCTCTCTCTCTCAGAGGCTTAGTTTGGCATTGCTTCCTGAGGTGCGTTTGAGAGAAGCTACATATTTTCTCAATTGACAGAAGACAAAAATGACCAAAAGCACTTCTCTAGAATTTTACCAAACACCCTAGTCATTTTTGGTCATTTTTGGCTTCTCCCAAATGAGAAAATGAGAAGCTACATTAGGAAGCAATGCCAAACTAATCCTTAATCTCTCTTAATTTGGACATATAAGTTCATGTTTTGTTAATTAGATCAGGTTTTAAATTGACATATATAGCAATTTGAACATTCCATCTGTCTCACCCAAATCTGGAGAGACAGAAATTGAAAATAAAAAGACACTACTGTGGACAGGAGCTCTGCAAGCTAAAAATATAGTAAAAAAATAGGCACTTTAATATTAGCAATACCAGTAAGAAACTGAGTTACAAGGTAATGCTGATCATGCATTTTTACTGATTTCTACATTGTTGGCAATCATAACCTTCCACACATCATATTCAAATTCTATCTTCCAGGATGCAGACTACAAGAAGGATACAAATACAAATCCAACGTAAATCCTATTTTCCAGTTTGAAAATCAAAGGTCATATTCTAACTGGACTATGCATGCTGCTGTTCAATTCCTTTGCATTTTTCTAATCAGCAGCATTGATGATGGTACTTCTCAATGAGTTCCCTATGAGTGTTCAGGCCGGACTGGCACAAAAAGGCCAGACACTTAGGGAAAACAGCAACGACAGAAGCGAGGACTGGAAATGAGAGGGTGCAAATGTTTAGATACAGATTTAAATCTGAGAAGAGATTTTACAGGTACATGTTTGAGGATTTCTGTTAAGAGATCATCATTATTTGCAATGGCATCAACAGTTTGCCTCCTTTGACCAGAAGACATATTTGAGAATTTGAGCTCTTTCTCAATTCCAATATGGTCTGTTTCAAGTAGTGAATATACAAAGAGGCATGAAAAAAACACAAAACAAAATATGTAACACAACACAAACAATATTTTCAGTCCCTTCAATCAATCAAACAATATCTATTACTCAAATTGAGAACAAAAGCAATACCAAACCTTCAATAACTTAATTATCCAAAAATTATATGCTTTCTCAAATCTAATTCAGCGCTTAAAATTCTTTGTTTGATAATTTTCTTGAAAACCCATAGATTTTCTTATACAAATTACACTAATAAGAGGCAACTATAAGATAAATTGTTCAGAATTTTACTAAAATCCCTCACCCAATTTCCCATAAATTACTGTTGAACAATTATTCATAATCCTAGAGAGAAGCAAACTTCCCAAAGAGAGAAATACAACAAAACAAAACTCAAGTGAAATTGTGAACACTAACCTGAATTCGATTTTCGCCAACCGGAGATTAAATCAGGTTTGTTTCTCCTTACTTCCGTTTTCTCTCGGTCTCTCGCTTCTTTCATTCCTTTTCGTTTTTCATTTTGCCTTCCGAGTCCGTCGCATAGTTCAAAATATACAAAGATTCCGCAATATATCGGCCGATATTTTCGTCGTTTAAAATATTTTCCCTGTAAATGATAAATATCCGGGGAAATATTCGTAAATGTCTGTGATTCTTTAGGGTACGTTTGGTAGGAAGGAAAAGGGAGAGGAAAGAAAGGGGTGGAGGGAAAAGGGAGAAGTGGGTGTTTGGTATGGGGAGAAAAAACCATATGGGGCCTACCATTTTCTTCCCTCCCAAAAGTGGGAGGAAAAGGGTGGGAAAGAAAGGGGCCACCATTTAGATAAATTACAATTTTATCTAAAAAAAATTAATATATAAAATATAATATAATGGTAAAATAGTAAAATTGATAAAATGATTTTTTCTTTCTTTCCAGTTTACCAAACAACACGAGGGAAAATCATTTTCCTTTCTTTCCCTTTATATTTTCTATCCCTTCAAATCTTTCCATATCTTTTCATCCTTCTTATTTTCTTTTCTCCCTACCAAACGGACCCTTAGTGAAATATCCATTATATTTTTTAGAGGGAATTGCACAAACATCCCCCAAGGTTACTAATAATTACACGCATATGGCACATTTGGGTATATTTATACAGACTCTACTTGATGTTTGTGAAATGTTGCATGGACATCTCCTGCCGTTAAATTTCTTTCGTTAAGTTCTGATGACTGGGGGTATTATGGTCTTTTTGACTAAATAAAAATAAATTGAAAAAATATTTACTTTATAATTAGTTTATTATTTAAAATATTCTATCTCTGATTTGCTCCATCTCTCCATGCACCAACTAAAAAATAAATAAATAAATAAACAAATTACAATGAGAGATCGATAGACTTTCCATCGCTCCCATTGTAACACCAAAATCAAATGGGACTTTCCATCTCTCTTGTTGTTTGAAAGAGTAAAAATATCCAATTCTCAAAAGAATTACATTTGTGTTCTTTTTAGAGTTGGTTTTACAAAATTACTCTGTAACTCATTAAATTCAAAATTATCAAATTGCCCTCCTTTATTCCATCAACACTAAAAAAATCCTAAAATTTCAAACATAAAATACAACCAAGCAGAGAGACGGAGAAGAAAGGCGACTCGACGGAGAGAAGAAGAAGAAGACCAAGACTGTGTCGTTGAGAAGAGATAGTAGAAGAATGAATAACAAAAGAGGAGAGAGAGAGAGAGAGAGAGAGAGAGAGAGAGAGAGAGAGAGAGAGAGAGAGAGAGAGAGAGAGAGAGAGAGAGAGAGAGAAGGTTGTTGTTGAGAAGCAAATGCGGCGAAGAACGACAACAACAAGAGAGAAGAAGAGAAGTCGAAGAACATATTGCCAGAACCCTAGGACGATAGCCGTGACGACTTCAATCGAGTAGAGATATGCATTTTGGTTTCTCATTTCAATAAAATCACTAATTACATGTTAGATATTGTTTTGGGGTCCTTACAAAAATAGCTCATTCCAACATCCACTTTCAAGGAAATAGCCCATTAGGAAAAAAAGTGCATATCTGACCATTTCTGATATTTACTTTTTAGGAAATAGCCTTTTGAAGACAATAATGCCCTCAACAATTAAACTGTGCAAAATGACTTAATTACCCTCTAAGAATGTGTAAGGACAAAACTGCCCTTCCTTCATCTCCTTCAGTTTACTGAAGAAAACCAAGACTTTCCTGCTACATTGTCATCTTCTCCATTTCAGAAGTTGGGTCATCTTCTCCATCAACCGGAATTGGCCATTGACGTTGGGTCATCTTTTCCATCGTTCTCCTGTGGACCAGAATCCAATCCGACCGTAATCGACCTGATTGTGCTACCGACCGTAATCTGTTCTAATCATATCGTCCTCGACCATCACTTACTTCAATTGAGCTTCACTGTCAAGTTTTAAATCGAGCAAACACAGTCACTGTAAGTCCCGTGAGGACACTTAAGTTTCCAATGTCATTGAATATCTCGGTTTTTTACTGTTGTTTAAGTTTGAGACATTTTTGATAGAATGAGAGATTGATGGTTTTGGATTTGTTGCCCATGAAATGGGGTTTGTGTATGTAGTATTGTTGGTTTTAGTTAATGTGTTTAATGAAATGCCACTTCAAGCTTTTAGAGATGCAGTACCGTTGTAGTTAAGAATCCAAGTATTTTGTTGTATGGTTTGGTGGGGGAAAGTTTTAGGTGATTTTGTGAGGCTTGGTGGTCTATGTATATGGGGTTTGTGTTACGATCATGCCATGCTGGGGGACCGTGTATGTACATTTGTTTGTGTTGATGGTGTATGTAAATTTTGGTTGTGCTGATGGTGTATGTATATTTGTTGATGGTGTATGTATGGTGTTATTAGGCTGGTGTTATAGAATCCTTTTGAAAACAGAAAGGGGGCTAAGCCCGGGAGAAATGTTTCAGGCTTGGGAACCATTCATAGGCCTAAAAGATTGTTTATAGGCACTCACCTAAACTGTTATACTGTTACTGTTACTGTTATTGACAAAAATCATGTTTTTTTTTTTTTTTTTTTTTTTTTTTTTTTTTTTTTTTAGGGTCTAAGGATATCATGTCTTGGCTGTTAGTTCAGTGCGGTGAGCATTGGAAGGGTAACGCGTTTACCGATCACATTTTGTTTTCAGTACGTCTAACAAAAAAAAAACAACGGAGCATACGATGAATTGGTGGAAACGATATACTAGAGGACAGGGGTTAGTAGAGACCAAATTGAGTTGAAGCTAACTTCACATGTGGAAACGGGAGCTGATAAAGTTACATTGTCTGTTATGAGTGACGACGATGTAGAGTTCGTGATTGTTCATAAGGAAAAAGGTTGGCCCGTAATTAATGTTGAATTTGTCAACAAACCTAAATTTCGTCCTCCACCAAATCCAATCAACTCAGCGTGTACGGTCTCCCCTGTTAAACCCACCGATATTCCACAGTCTCTGGCGGTTACTTCAAACTATAAATCAGTTAGTGGGAGCAATAATCCACTAGCTTCTCAGGCTTCACCCGGATTTACGTCAACAGGTAATAATGAAGCAACGCCAACATCTACTACCAGGCATGCATCTATGGGTGAAAATGATAGTTCGGAAAGCATCGATACTTCCGGAAGGTCCGATAGTTCAAAAACCAGTGATACAGAAAATGATAGTAGTGGTGATGATGATGATGGTGGGCAAGCTGCAACAGTTCTTGGAACAGAAGAATGAGAGGTTAGTGGAACACCAAACAGTTCTTCACCTTCCATGAACACACGGTGGACAGTATCAGGCTCAGAGCTTTACTTAATTAAAGCCGTTCGATTTGTGGATGTGTTTGACAATTTAGCAAATCAAGGTCCGTTATACAAAGGACAGATGTTCAAGGACAAGACTACATTGAAGCAAGCTGTATGGTTGTATGCATTTGCAGAAAGGTCTGAGTATAGGGTTTCACGATCTTCGAATACACGATTCACTGCCGAATGTACTCAGAGAGGTTGTGGATGGGTTCTTTGGGCATGGAAGTCGAATAGGGGGACTTATTGGCATGTGAAGGCATTCGTTAATGAGCACACATGTGAGAGAAATGACAACTACAACATTGAATTTAAACGTGTAAGTGCGGCCGTGATAGGGGATTTGTACGTAAGTAAATATCGCGATCCCGGACGCATCATCCGTCCTAAAGATATAATTTATGAGATGAGGGAGCAGCATGGCATAAACCTCTCTTATAACAAAGTCTACAGGTCGAAGGAGCACACTTTTAATCAGGTATTCGGCGATCCGTGGGAATCCTTTCAGAGGTTGCCGTCTTTTTTTATTTTATGTTTTGGAACAATCGAACCCCGGGACTATAACAAAGATCAAGACAGACTCGAAAAACTGGTATAAATATGCATTCATGGCAATTGGAGTCTCTATAGAGGGGTTCAATTCTATTATTAGGCTAGTTATCTGCATCGATGCTACCCACTTGAAGGTTAGGACTATGGGTGTCTTGTTAGTTACGGTGTGCAAAGATGGAAACGGGATGATATACCTTTTGGCATTTGGGTTTGCAAACTCTAAATGCACAAAGTCTTAGACTTGGTTTTTGAAGAAACTCCGTAAAGGGATCCAAAATCCGGAACGTGTGATGTTAATATCGGATCGGCACAATGGTATATTTAATGCAATTGAAACCATATTCCCAGATGTAGCACATGGGATTTGTGCGTACCACTTGGCACAAAATCTGAAAAGATTTTGCAAGCAGAGGGATGATGTGATGTGGCTTTACTACGGTGCTACGTATGCATACCGTATCGAGGAGTTTGACCGTTTAATGGGTGAGTTGAAAGAAACATGTCGAAAGGTGTACGATGAGCTCATGGCCATTGGGGTAGAGAAATTTTCACGTGTACATAGCCCTAGAAATAGGACCTCTTTTATGACCACCAACATTGCTGAGTCAATGAATTCTTGTCTACTTGCGGTTAGAAAACCGTCGATCACCGCAATGGCGGAATGTATCAGAGATTTGTTGCAAATGTGGTTCTACGATCGTCGGACAAATGTAGGTGAAATGTCTACATAATTGACAACGTTAGCAGACGAGCACATCAAAGATTTGATAGATACAGTGAATAAGTCTGAGATTCACCCCATTCACTTCAATACATTTAAGGTAGATGACAAATGGATTCCTAGAACCGTCAACCTTGATAACAGTTCTTGCTCATGCCGTCAATGGGATTTAGATGAGTTGCCGTGTTCTCATGCAATGGCGGTTGCTAGGTATGCTTCCCGTTGTTTTAACTCTGTACATTTTTATCTGTTGTGGTTTATTTTACAGACTTTAATTTGTGTTTGTTGCTGTGTTATGACCTAGGTTCAAAGGTAGGTCAGTCAACTCAATGGCTTCTGAGCTATACACAACATGCTTTCTTAAACATGCTTATGAAATGAGTGTCAACCCTGTTCCGGATCTCGAATCTTGGGACATTCCTGATGTAATCCGGAACCGTATCGTATTGCCATGGAAGAAAAAGATTCTGCCAGGAAGACCAAAGAAGTTGAGGATATTGTTCGCCAGGGAGAAAAGAAAGTTACCTTCTTGTTCAAAGTGTGGAAAAAAAGGACACAATAAAACAACTTGTCCAGAACCATCATCTAGTACAAGCAAACCAGCCAAAAAAGCTCGATCGTGTAGCATTTGTAAGAAAGAAGGTCACACCAGACTGAAGTGCCCGGACAAGCCACCTGAACCTACCTTGATTGACATGGACGAAGAGAAAGCCGTTGGGCCTACAGTCATCTAAGTGTCTTAGCTGTGACATAGAGCTGTGAACATTGGATCTTGTTGTAGGGAACTTGTTAACCTATTTTTTTTTAAAGGTTTATAGTGTATGTATGTATATTTGTTTGTGTGGTACACTGATGTACCAACCTCAACAGGTTTATATATCATTTGTGTTCATTGAAATGTTATTTTGTATGACTTTTTGTGATGATGTATGGTGTATGTATATTTGTTTGTGTTTTTGTTGTTGGCTGCTGAACCAAAACAGGTTTAGGATTACTGGCTGCTGATATTACTGTAGTACTTGGTTGGGGCTACTGTTATTGATCTTGAAAACAGAGGATGAGTTAAGCTCGAGTGTAATGTTTAAGGCCTAGGAACAGTTCTTAGGCCCAAAATGATTTATTCCTAGGACTTGAAAACTTTCCTAGGCTCATTTTTTATTGGCAACGTTTGTCTGTGACACATGTAACGACGGAGCCCACATATTTACTCGACACGTCAGCATAACGTAGTGGAGTACAAATGGATTCCAACAAATCTTCTTCTTAGGCTTGTCAAATCACTGATATTTTAATTTATTCCTAGGCCTTGAAAACTTTTCCAGGCTCAGTTGTTTTTCGTCGCCACGTCATCAGTATAGGAATCGGTACTTTAAGCTCAGGAGGTTGAAGGCCTAGAAATCGGTACTTTAAGCCTAGGAACAACTCTTAGGCCCATGATGGATTTAATTTCGATTTCAATAATTTTTTTTTAATTTTTTTTTTCCGATTGCACGGGATGTTTTTAGAACGCGATGTGCACACATCGGAATTGATTTCGTAATACGGGAGATCGATTCAAGCAACAAGAACACTAAACAAGCTTTTGACAGAACTCTTAGGCACTTAGGGGTTAATATTTCTATGGGTTGTTTGCTATCCCTAGTGTAATGAGTACCGACATACTTGTTCGACCGTTCGATGATCAAGAAACTTCACGTACAGTTTTCCATTGATACCCCTTCATCGTTGGACCATGTCGATTGTTGAGATTATTGCGGGGCCCCTATAATTTCGTATACAGAGGAAAACTGTAAGGCTTGGGAACAATTCCTTGGCAACGTTCCCAAGCTCAGTTGTTTTTCGTTAGCAATGTTCGTGTGTGACACGTGTAACGATGGAGCCCATATATTTACTCGACATGTCATCATATGGTAGTGGAGTACAGATGGAACCCAACAAATCTTCTTCTTCTCATTAAAGTCTGGATCCCAGCATTGATCCTTCCTCTTCTTCACTTGTTCTTCACGTGTTCCAAAAACAAGCAAAGTTAGGGTTCTTCATCTTATTTGATTTGTATACCTGTTGAAGGCAAACCTGTTGGCTTCACCCATACCCCAACCCTTTGACATTTTTTCCTGATTTACACAACAAGGTTTTGCCTGTTTTGCTTCCTCACATTTTTTTGATTTACATCTGTAAAGTGTGAGAACACCAATGGGAAAGAATTCTGTTTATGTGGTTTTCAGAGGAAGGAAAACAGGTGTGTTTAGTTCTTGGCCTGAATGTCATGAACATGTAGATGGTTTTCCAGGAGCATCTTATAAAAAGTTTAACTCAATCGATGAAGTATATAAAGCGATAAGTAGTGTGAATGTTGGTGAGAAGGTATCTGAGAAGAGTGAAAGCCATTCTTGGCCTCAATCTTATGTGAATGTTGCTGAGAAGGTATCTCAGAAGAGTGAAAGCACTGGTGTGATGTTGTTTTTTTTTCGTATTTGTATTTATTATGGGTGTTATGGTAGGCAAGTTTGTTTGACATCACTTTGTTTGTTCTATTCTGCTGGTATGAGTAATGAAGTTGCATTTTGTTTGTGCTGTTATGCTTGTTTACTTAATGATGGGGCATTTTATTTGTTCTGTTCTGCTGGTATGAGTTACTGAAGGAATATAAAATGCACTTGTGAAATGTGTAAAGCATGTGAAAAGAAAACCAACTTCCATTACCATTACCCCACTTCTGATAAACAAAAAAAAAAAAAAATAAATAACAAAACATGATAATAATCCCATAATAATAATAATAATGATAACAATAATAATAATAATAAAACGGTGGTACATCATATTGTGTTTTTGTTCAGGGTGATGGTGGAATGTTGAAGTCCATCAACTTCTTCTGCATTTGTTCAACAAGTTGGTAGAGCCCATTGAGTTCGTTGTCTCTTGCTTCAATCTCAACGTTTAAGTTAATGATTTCAGCTTCTAGATTCTGAAACTTGCCCATCAAAATAGTATAATCATCACGTAGCCGTTTTGCATTTTCACACTCCTTCATGATGGTCTCCTCAACGATTGCAACCCTTTCATGCATCACTTCGAAAATGACATTCATCCTTTGACTGCTCCTGCCGTTTGCTTCCATTTCAATTTGTAGAAAGGAAACTTAGTGACTTTTGTGACCAATATGTAACTGATATTTATAGTGGAAGAAGAGGACCCATATCAGTAAAAACTGAAGAGTCACCTTGACATTAATTCCATTGAAGAATGAACCATTGTAACCTTTCAAATACCCAATACAAAATGAAACATTGTGGCTTAAATGAACCAATGTGCCTTACTATTTTTATTGTACAACTGTTTCTGAAAAAATTGAATCCATTTCCCAGTTTATTGCGGGCCTGGGAACAATTATCCAAGGCCTAAGAGAGTTGTTCCTAAGCCTAGCAGACTTTTTCATGATATGAAGTTTTATATGACTGAGCGTGTAGGAGTTTTATCTCCTAGGCCTAGAAGAGTTGTTCTCAGGCCTAACAGACTTTTTCACAGTTCATATATATATATATATGAAACAAATTATGGTGTGTTCAATATTAATCTAGAGGGGGGGTGAATAGATTTTAACCAATTTTACCAAATTTTCGTTAATGGACAAGATTACGAAAATACCCTTCTCTAGTCAATACAAAATAGCAAGTGTAATATGGTGCGGAAATATAAAAGACACTTGATATTTACGTGGAAACCCTCACGGGAAAAACCACGGGCTATGTAAGTGAGCCACACTCGAACCTCGAATCCACTAAATGTGTTAAACGATTGCAACCTAATCCCGGAAGTAATCACACACCTACCTAATCCCGGTATAAGTGAACCTAGTCCTAATGCTTGTGATTTATGCAACCTAATCCCGGAAGCAACACAAGACTTAGTTCTCAATGAAGAGAATACAACCTAAGTGAATATATGAAATACTCAAAATGCAACAAGAGCAAGGCAACTCTATATGCTTACCTAGAATGATGATATATCAATGAAATCAATCCTAGATATCAAAAGCTAAATGACATATCATAAAGCTTAGCTAATCAAGATTCAACAAAACCTAGATAGCTACCACAATACAACACTCAATCATATTCATCACAAACAATCTCTATCTTATATCTAGCATGTGAACATAAAACATATAATAAGATAAAGAGATAGCTTGACAAGAAAGAAACTAAAATTAGATGAAGTTAGTCAAAATCTTACCAAGAAAGATGTGATGATGCAAAACCATACATGGATGAGTCCTAAATGGTCATGAATGATCCTAGATGAACTTTGATGATCAAAGGAATTGGTTTGAGTGTATAAAGGTGAGTTCTTGATGATTTTTCTCTTGAAAAATGTTCTAAGTGAAAAATATGAGATTTGGAACTCTTCAACTCGACCTAGAAATGAAAGAGGCATATATATAGTATGCCAAAGTGAAGTGGTGTCGTTTTGAAAAAAATGCAAAAGACCGCTGATTATGCGCCCTTGATTCTGCGGCCACGGACCGCATAACTAAGGGGCGCAGAATCACACCTGACAGATTTTGCGGCCCCTAAACGCAAAAAACAAGGGCGCACAAAGGGACCAGAGAGTTGTGAATTCTGGTCAACTTCTGCGGCCTCATTTATGCGGCCTTGGCCGCATAATAGGGCGCAAAATTGCACCTGATGGTGTTTCCTAAAAAGAAAAATATGATGTGTAATTCCAAGCAAGATGCACCCATATGGACAAGAATGAAGAGAGATTAAATGAGCAATTCATGCATACACACAATAAAGACACAACACATTCAAGAATAAGAATTATGCAAGTGTTGTGTGTGTGTGCATCTATTTCTCTTCATTGTAAGAAACACTAATTATTATACCTTTGGAGTGCTTCTTCCCTTGAGGTCTTGAAAAGGGCCTTTGAGCATGATCTTCAATCACCTAACTACCCTTACAAATCAAACCCCCAATATGTGGTTTGACCACGAAATAAGCCAATCGATAATGGGAATCCTTACAATCTCCCCCTTTGGCTATTTCGTGACAAAACCACCACTCACATTGATCCTCACAACAAAATTGAAGCTACGGGATATTCTACATTACAAAGAGATAAGAAAATAAAACTTCAAGTCTTCAATCTCTTGTAGAATTACCAAACCTTCAAAACAAATAGATTACACTTCCAAAGCAAGTGTATGTGAGATGATCAAGTGAAAAATAACCAAGCATTTGCATTTAAATAATTTAAGCTCAATGCAATGAATGAAAATGCAATGCTCCCCCTCAAAGGGTTACTCCCCCTCAAACTATAAACTCCCCATATGCACAATTGCTACAACAATTAGCAACTCCCCTTACCACATCCTACTCCCCCTTTTTGTCGTGACATAGGCAAATGAGTAGTCCCCAACCGGGTCACTCATAGCAAAGAGAGATAGAAGCATACAAGATAATGCATAGTTAAATAAGCCACTTTATGCACTCAATTAATTGGAGAGAATCAAGGAGATTTATTTTATTGAAAATGTGTGAATTAAAAATGCTTTGCATACAAGACATGTTGCATTCAAGTCCAAAATACAATGGTATTTGGCAAAGCAAATGACAAAGGTTTCCAATTAGAATTCAAACCAATTTTACCATTTGTCATGAGAGAAGCAAGGATATAGAGATTTCATTGATTTCAATTTTTAACAACACTATATCCAAATTTATAAGCGAAACATGGCATGAGCGACTTTGCACCCTATTTGATTTTTCCGGGTATGAAACCCGTATGATAGTAACCATGTTCAACAAATAAAGAAAGAGAGACATTTGGATTGAAACATCCTTTGAGTGGATACAAGATCCTTTATCATTTTTAGTCTCACTAGCTTTTTCACACATTGTTTTGCATCTAAGAACATGCAATCATCAATTCATGCTTTTTCAACTTAGCATGTCATTTGAATTTCATGCTTTTCATTTGTCATTAGCATGTCAATTAAGAATCATCATGTCATGGAAATAACTATAGGTCATTCAAATCATACTTCCTATGTAAATTTCCTAGTCCAAAAATGCAAGTTTGAACATAAATATGACATGGATTGAAAACAAAGCAAGGTTCACACTTATTGAGATAAAAGCATATATACATATGTCCAACCAAGCTTACTTCAAGCAATTAAAAGAGAGGCACAAGATCTTTCAAATATTTTGCATGCATCAAGTATACAAAAAGCTCTCTTTGCTTGAGTTCCCCATATGGGGTCAATACATAAACTCATCACTCCACAAGACATATTCCAATAGATCTACTAAGAGTTTTAAATCGAGTAGCATCTAGAGGTTTTGTAAACAAGTCGGCTAGTTGATCACTTGTACCTACATGCTCAAGTACAATGCATTTGTTTTCAACTAGTTCTCTAATGAAATGATGACGGATGTCAATATGCTTAGTTCTAGAGCGTTGAACCGAATTCTTGGAAATATTAATAGCACTCATGTTATCACAAAAGAGAGTGAGTGTACCTTGGTTGAATCCGTAGTCTACTAGCATTTGCTTCATCCATAGGAGTTGTGTGCAACCACTCCCCGCGGCAATGTATTCGGCCTCTGCCGTGGACAAGGAAATTGAGTTTTGCTTCTTGCAAAACCAAGAAACAAGATTGTTTCCTAGGAAAAAGCAACCGCCCGATGTGCTTTTCCTATCATCACAATTTCCCGCCCAATCCGCGTCACTAAAGCCTACAAGACTAGCATTAGTGTCAAATGAGTACCAAATCCCATAATTAGAAGTCCCATTCACATATCGAATGATTCTCTTGACGCAAGAGAGATGGGACTCCTTGGGATCGGATTGGTACCTTGCACACACACCCACACTAAAGGATATGTCGGGCCTACTTACGGTCAAATAGAGCAAGCTTCCTATCATACCCCTATAAAGTGTTTGTTCTACACTTTTACCACTAGCATCTTTGCTTAGTTTCAAAGTGGTGCTCATGGGTGTGTTACAATGTTTGGCTTTCTCAAGACCAAACTTCTTCACTAGGTTTTTGGCATATTTGGCTTGGGTTATGAAGATCCCATCACTTAATTGCCTAATTTGCAAACCTAGGAAGTAATTAAGCTCACCAACAAGACTCATCTCAAATTCATGAGACATAACATCAACAAATTGTTGGACTTTGGTGTTGTTGGTGGATCCAAACACTATATCATCAACATATATTTGAGCTATAAAAAGCTCATCATTGTCTTTCTTGATAAATAGTGTCTTGTCAACACTACCTCTTGTGTAGTTATTGTTGACAAGAAATTGAGTGAGGCGCTCATACCAAGCCCTCGGTGCTTGTTTCAACCCATAAAGAGCCTTCTTGAGGCGATAGACATGGTTGGGGTGGTGTGCATCCACAAACCCCTTGGGTTGCTCAACAAACACTTCCTCTTGCAAGAAGCCATTTAGGAAGGCACTCTTAACGTCCATTTGGTGCAATTTGAACTTGTGCACATAAGAGATGGACAAGAGAAGCCTAATGGACTCTAAGCGGGCAACGGGAGCAAAAGTCTCCTCAAAGTCGATACCCTCAATTTGAGAGTACCCTTGTGCAACAAGTCTTGCCTTGTTACGCACTATGTTGCCATCCTCATCGGATTTGTTCCTATATATCCATTTTGTGCCTATGACATTAGTGGTCTTAGGCCTAGGAACTAGAGTCCAAACCTCATTCCTTTCGAATTGGTTTAGCTCTTCTTGCATGGCAAGAACCCAAAACTCATCATTTAGAGCTTCATCAATCTTTTTGGGTTCTATTTGAGAGGTGTAGCATGTAAAGCTAATAAGATTAGCTAATTGCCTTCTAGTCCTAACACCCTCATTCACATCTCCAATAACATCCTCTTTGTTGTGGAGTCTTCTAACCCATGGAGCGGGTTCATTAGAGTCCAAGTTAGGAACTCTATCAATAGGTTGTGTGTCATTATCAACAACATTAGATGTCCCCACATTAGGAGTCACAACAACCTTCTCCAAAGGAGAATCATCACTAGAAATAACCTCCTCCTCATGATTACTACACTTGAGCCTTTCATCATCAAATACAACATTAGATGATTCCATGACACTTAGAGTTTTCTTATTGAAAACTCTATAGGCTCTACTATTCAAGGCATAGCCAATAAAGATACCCTCATCACTCTTAGCATCAAATTTGCCAAGTTGATCTCGGTCATTTAAAATGTAGCATTTGCTTCCAAATGTGTGGAAGTAGCTAACATTTGGCCTCTTGCCTTTCCATAACTCATAGGAGGTGTTTCTAGTACCGGGCCTTAGGAAAACTCTATTTCCTATATAGCAAGCTGTGTTGATGGCTTCGGCCCATAAGTTCCTAGACACATTGTTGCTAAGCAACATCACTCGGGCCATCTCTTGAAGGACCCTATTTTTCCTCTCAACAACTCCATTTTGTTGAGGTGTCTTAGGAGCCGAAAACTCATGGGAGATACCTATACTATCACAATAGGTTTCAAATGAAGAATTCTCAAATTCTCTCCCATGATCACTTCTAATACGTTTTATGCTTTTAATGTTGGAATTCATTTCATTTTGAAGTTTAGTACAAAGCATTTTAAACTTATCAAAAGTTTCGGATTTTTCTCTAAGAAAATATGTCCATGTGTACCTAGAGAAATCATCTACACAAACAAAAATGTATCTCTTTCCACCCAAGCTCTCGGTTTGCATAGGACCCATAAGATCCATGTGGAGAAGCTCTATGGGCTCCTTGGTGGAGAGATACTTGCCCTTTTTATGCATGCTTTTAGTTTGTTTTCCTTGTTGACAAGGTCCACAAATACCATTGGCTTTCTTCCCAAGCTTAGGGAGGCCACGCACACATTCAAACTTTCCAAGGGTCCGTAGATCCCGAAAGTTCATGTGGCCAAGTCTTTCATGCCACAACTCAATTTGCTCATCCTTGGACACATTGTTTGAGACTATTCTAGCTTCAAGACAATAGCAATTGTCGCTAGATCTCATACCTTTCAATAAGGTTTGTCCATCGAGCTTTAGGATAGAGCAATTCTCTTTGCTAAACAAGACGGAATATCCTTCATCACTAAGATGAGAAATGCTAATCAAATTGGCTTTCAAGCCATCAACAAGTAAAGCATTGGATAAAGAGGACAATCCGGGAACGGAAATGGTTCCTTTCCCTATGACTTTCTTTTTGGATCCATCACCAAAAGTGACATTTCCTCCTTCCTCCATAACAAGAGTCTCAAAGAAACTCTTGTTTCCTGTCATGTGCCTAGAGCACCCACTATCAAGATACCAAAGATTATAAGAATTTACCTTCAAGTCAATTTGTGCAACATGACAAACATTTTCATTCTTCCTAATCCATTTAAGAACAACATTTTCTTTCTTAATGGTCTTTGGTACATGGGCTCTCGATGTCCTAGGATCATGCAAATTAATCATATCATTCCTAGGAACATGCATCTTGGCTCTAGTCTTTCTCTTCTCAATCATGCTTCTAGTTCTACACATTTTAATATATCGAAAGCAATTTGGTCTTATGTGACCATTAAAACCACAAAAGTGACAAATTGGAATGAATTGAGGAATCATACCTTGTCTTTGAGCTTGCATGGAAGTCTTCCTATGTCTTTATGGTTGAGAGGGTTCAATCCATCTTCTTTGTTGAACCGGTCTATCTTGCTTCCAATCTTGGATTTGCATGATTGGCTTCTTCCCTTTTTGAGCCAAATGATGAGGAATGTTGGCTTGAGGTTGTCTTCTTGACACCACCTTCACTTGTGCACTTTTTGAACTTTGTCCTAGATCTATTTTCTTCCTAGGAGTGTGCACCGGTGAGGCTTCTATGTTGCCCAAGCCCTTAACAAACACGGTCTTCTTAGAGGAGGAGGTCTCTTGACTATCTTCAAACCCAAGACCTCTCTTGTCACATGGACTCTTCCCAACACCTAGCATGTGGTCTAACTTTTTGGTGCTAGAGTCCATCCTAGTAAGTGACTTTTTAGCTTCAACAAGCTCCCTCTTCAAACCTTCTTCATTTCTCTTAGATAAAGCTAACTCCCCTTTTAGCTTATCTTCTCTCTTATGAAGTCTTTCCACTTCTTCACTTAAGAGATCATTGTGAGATGAAAGCTCAAGATTTTCTTCTCTCAACATCTTGATCTTCTTAGTGGTTTTCATCTCTAAGCTCCTAAACTCCTTAAGATATTCAACTAACACTTCTTTCTCCACATATCCATTAGTGGAGTTAGCATCGGAGTCATCTTCACTAGAGTCACTTTCTCTTTGACTCTCTTCCTCTTTTTCACTACCACTTTTGCTCTTGTGAGAGGAGGCAAAAGCTAGGAAGTTAGCCATGATGTCTTCATCATCCGAAGACTCATCTTCTTCATTGGAGTCATCACTACTTCCACTCCAAGTGGCGGCCATCACTTTTCCCTTCTTCTTTTCCTTGTGATTAGCACATTCGGGAGCAAAATGACCAATCCCGCCACACTCAAAGCAACGGACCCCTTTCCTTTCGGTCCTCTCTTGCCTTGGTTCAAACTTCTTGAAGGGAACCTTTTTCTTGTCTTGGCCTCTAAAACCAAATCCCTTCTTTCCAAACTTCATAACCTTGTTGAATCTTTTCACAAACAAGGCCATGTCTTCATCCGAGTCATTCTTCACCTCCTTTTCATCCTTAGAAGCTTTCAAAGCAATTCCCTTTTGCTTTTTAGGAGGAGTAGTGCTAGGACCCTTCCTAGACTCATAGGCTAGAAGTCTTCCAATGACTTCACTCGGCTTCATATCCTTATATCCACTATTTTCTTCTAAAGCCGTCACCTTTGACTCAAACCTATTCGGTAGAGATCTCATTATCTTTTGCTTGATCCTCCTATCCGAATAAGGATCACCAAGTTGATGACTTTGGTTGACTATGTCCATCAACTTGATCTCGAAGTCGTTGAAGCACTCATTCTCCTCCATCTTGAGCATCTCAAATTGAGTTTGGAGAACTTGAAGCTTGGAGTCCTTCACAACTTCGGTTCCCTCATGTGCAACTTCTAGGATTGTCCATGCCTCCTTAGCAATCCTAGTGTTTTGAATCAACTTGTATTGATTCTCATCCATGGCACATAGGATGGCATGCATAGCCTTCCTATTCCATTTTGAAGCCTCAAATTCTTGTGTGCTCCATTGTGCCTTGGGCTTCAAAACTTCTTCTCCTCCACCAGTAGGAGTCATCATGGGAAGATCGTATCCATCTTCAACCGACATCCAAGCTCGGTCATGAAGTTGACATATGTAGGATTCCATCTTCCTTTTCCATGAGGAGTAATTTAATCCGGTGAGAAGAGGAGAACGTGTGCTAGAAGCCCCCTCGTTGCTACCACCGTTTCCACTCATTGTGTTTATGAATGAAATGAAATGAATGCAAAATGTATGAATGAACAAAAATCACACAAATGCAAAACACACCAAAATGAGCAAGGATCACCTATGTATATCTAGGAACCCGCTCTGATACCAATTGAAACAAATTATGGTGTGTTCAATATTAATCTAGAGGGGGGGGGGGGGGGGGGTGAATAGATTTTAACCAATTTTACCAAATTTTCGTTAATGGACAAGATTACGAAAATACCCTTCTCTAGTCAATACAAAATAGCAAGTGTAATATGGTGCGGAAATATAAAAGACACTTGATATTTACGTGGAAACCCTCACGGGAAAAACCACGGGCTATGTAAGTGAGCCACACTCGAACCTCGAATCCACTAAATGTGTTAAACGATTACAACCTAATCCCGGAAGTAATCACACACCTACCTAATCCCGGTATAAGTGAACCTAGTCCTAATGCTTGTGATTTATGCAACCTAATCCCGGAAGCAACACAAGACTTAGTTCTCAATGAAGAGAATACAACCTAAGTGAATATATGAAATACTCAAAATGCAACAAGAGCAAGGCAACTCTATATGCTTACCTAGAATGATGATATATCAATGAAATCAATCCTAAATATCAAAAGCTAAATGACATATCATAAAGCTTAGCTAATCAAGATTCAACAAAACCTAGATAGCTATCACAATACAACACTCAATCATATTCATCACAAACAATCTCTATCTTATATCTAGCATGTGAACATAAAGCATATAATAAGATAAAGAGATAGCTTGACAAGAAAGAAACTAAAATTAGATGAAGTTAGTCAAAATCTTACCAAGAAAGATGTGATGATGCAAAACCATACATGGATGAGTCCTAAATGGTCATGAATGATCCTAGATGAACTTTGATGATCAAAGGAATTGGTTTGAGTGTATAAAGGTGAGTTCTTGATGATTTTTCTCTTGAAAAATGTTCTAAGTGAAAAATATGAGATTTGGAACTCTTCAACTCGACCTAGAAATGAAAGAGGCATATATATAGTATGCCAAAGTGAAGTGGTGTCGTTTTGAAAAAAATGCAAAAGACCGCTGATTCTGCGCCCTTGATTCTGCGGCCACGGACCGCATAACTAAGGGGTGCAGAATCACACCTGACAGATTTTGCGGCCCCTAGACGCAAAAAACAAGGGCGCACAAAGGGACCAGAGAGTTGTGAATTCTGGTCAACTTCTGCGGCCTCATTTATGCGGCCTTGGCCGCATAATAGGGCGCAAAATTGCACCTGATGGTGTTTCCTAAAAAGAAAAATATGATGTGTAATTCCAAGCAAGATGCACCCATATGGACAAGAATGAAGAGAGATTAAATGAGCAATTCATGCATACACACAATAAAGACACAACACATTCAAGAATAAGAATTATGCAAGTGTTGTGTGTGTGTGCATCTATTTCTCTTCATTGTAAGAAACACTAATTATTATACCTTTGGAGTGCTTCTTCCCTTGAGGTCTTGAAAAGGGCCTTTGAGCATGATCTTCAATCACCTAACTACCCTTACAAATCAAACCCCCAATATGTAGTTTGACCACGAAATAAGCCAATCAATAATGGGAATCCTTACAATATATATATGCATCTAGTGTTACAGTGAAGATCATTGAATTTCAATATTGATTTTTGAGAGTTATTGATAAATACATCTGCTATATGTATATATTCGGCCAAATGACACGTCAGCAAAATGTGCGGAAAAGGTGGGTCAAAGAATAACCACGTCACTCAGGGACCAGTCAACGAAGGGAAAACAGTCAAAAGGCGTGCTAGCTGGCACACTCATCGATCCAAATTGGAAAAGCGCTCGCCACAGCTGGTCGACGAACAGGAAGGCAAACTGTGTTCGCCAACCTAAAGCGCTCGCTAATAATCATGCGTTCAAGAAAATAACCTTATTCCAGTATACCTTCCACATCATGAATTCGACCAGATACAAGGCACGAAGACTAAATCTTATTCCAGATAGGATACAATCGTTTTTAACAAAGAAGAGCCAAACAGGAAGCAAACCCTAAAATTACTTACAAGCTCTAGATTCCTTGTATAAGTAAAAGTAGGAACTCCCCTATTAATACGGCTTAAACATGGGAAACCCTAAAAAGACTAGTATAAATAGAACCGTAAATCCCATGAAAAAGAGTTCGAGATTATAGAGAGAATAAGACAATTGTATGAGAGATCTGAGTGTGTAAACTACAAGTAATTCATAGTGTTATTCTCTTGCCCTCAAGGAGCGCCGTGGTTTTTTCCCATTCAAGGGTTTTCCACGTAAAATCTTTCTTGCATGCATTTATTTATTTATTTATTTGTTTATTCGTTTTGATTAAGATATTATTGTTGACCGAGTCAATCCAAAAATCACGGTCAATAATTGGCGCTAGAAGGAGGGGGTGATTCAGAATAAAAACTTCCGGAATCCTTACAAACAGGCACAACATGAGCAACGACAGCTATAGGGATGAAATCCCCACAACGATCAGATCCCTGAGGTGGCTGTGGTACCAGGAGAGGAAACGTTGGCAATAGGGGAACAATCAGCAGTGACTCCGGCGACTAGAGTAACCAACAAGACTTTACAACACTTTCACAATGCACTGGTGAATTTGGTCAATGAAGCCAACATAATTGGACTCACGCTCCCATATAGGGTTAGGAGCCTTGTCTCTTTTTGAGCTGACAACCAACACGCCTGGGAATCATCCCCTAGGAAGGTTGCGATCAGAAGTCCATGTCGCAACTCCCAGCATTCAAGCAAAACCAACCCTAGAGGAAGCACCTCGGGGCCCACCAGAGGTCCTGGAAGAAAGAAGGCAAAAGAGGGGAAAAGGTCTGCTGGACGAGGACGTCTTAGAAAAGCGGGGTTGCTGGTGAGCGCATGGGGAAGTCGCCAATGATGGATCTAACAGGAACCGTCGGAGATGACGATCAATCTCATCAGGAGACAGGAGTCCCCAGCCGAGAGGGGGATTAAGGTCGAAAAGAGAGCGGCAGTAGAGATCCAAAAGTACAGATGATCTAGAAGCTAACATAAGTATTGATAGTGGAGAAGGTGATTACCGGAGGATGACAATTAAAAGCAGGCTCAACTAAGAGGGGGAACCGACTGGTCACCGAAGCGTCACCCTCTAACAACTCTCAAAAAAGGTCTCAGCAATGGCAAAGTGGTATAGACACAATGTTTCTTCAGATGATGAGTCAGACAATCCGTTCGTCGATCATATCGCTCGCACCCATTTCCCGAAAAGATTCAGAATGCCAACCATCAAACAATACAAGGAAAACAGGGATTTGAAAGAACATGTTCGCAGATTCCGTGATGTCATGGCCCAGTATGCATCTAATGACGGCCTCTTGTGCCTAACATTCTCACAAACCTTCGGTGACCTTGCTTCCAGATGGTTTGGACGCCTACTAGCTAGGAGTATTAACAACTTTTCTAGTTTCAGCAAGGCTTTCATAAGGCAATTCATGGGAAGTGTACAGAGGAGAAAGTCATTAGCTCATCTGTTGAACTTGAAACAATAAAGCAACAAGTCACTCAAGAAATACTTAGCCAGATTCGGGAAGGAAGTCGGCCAAATAGAAGATGCAAGCGACGTAGCTGTCATAGCAGCCTTCACCAATGGGCTGCAAAGTGGTAGTCTGTCTTTCGATTTGCGAAGGGGTCGGCCAAAGACGTATGAGGAGATGATGGATATAGTTGGAGACTATACATTGGCAGAAGAAGAAGAAGTAGCGCAAGGGGGTAGTTACGCCCATGGTCACAAACCAGACACAAAACCCAAATCCAAGGTTGACAGAACGAAGGGCCAGTTGCGCGATCGCCAAAGAGAAGAGAAGAGAAGAGCCGAAAGAATCAGCTCAGAGAGAGTAAATGGCGAACAGGAAGACATACTGTCTGTAGTAGAAGAGAAGGGACTCACCAAATACCCACGACAACAGTCAACTAATGCCCGGAGGGATACAACAAAATACTACCGATTTCACAAGGATCACGAGCATGACACCTCAAAATGCTTCCAGTTGCGGGATCATATTGAAAGTCTGATCAGAGAAGGGCACCTTAAGGATTTCACCCTGAAGGGAGACCAAAATACTAGTCGCCATGATAGCCACCAAGGAGGCGGGCAAGAAAGAAGGAGCCCAAGAAAAGGTAGCCTTAACACGGTGATAAACACTATTTTTGGTGGACCTCACACTGGCAGAAGCAATAGAGAAAGGATGTCGGAAGTTCGGGAAGTAATGTACGAAAACAGGGACCTGGAAGTGAATTCTGTGTAGAAAACCCATAAGAGAGCAAAAGAAGGGCATGACCCGATAATCTTCACAGCCGAGGACTCAGAAGGAATTGATGCCAAGCCCAATGACGGAATAGTTGTGGGGGTACAAATAGCACACATAGATGTCCTCCGAGTGATGATATACAATGGAAGCTCAGTTGACATTTTAAGCGCCAAGGTGTACGACGAACTTTGACTAGACAGAAAAGATTTGGAACCATTTCATGTGCCCTTGAAAGGATTCGGAGGTGCAGAAGTAAGATCCTTGGGAACTGTGAAACTACCTGTAAGGTTTGGAACGGCACCTTGTAGGAGGACTATCCTACTGGATTTTGTTGTTGTCGACATTTACAACTGGCCATATAATGCCTTACTCGGCCGACCATTCCTGAACAAAGCACGGGCAGTTACATCCACCCATGCTTTAAAGGTAAAATTCCCAACGGAGTTCGGAATTGGGGAGCTCAGGCGGTCACAGGAAATGACTCGCCGCTCTAACCTGTCAGTTTTCAAAGACAAAATTGGAGTAGAAACCTTGGGCATATTTTCGCTCGATCAAGAGGCACGAGAGGAAAACCCTGGAACATTTGAACTAGACCCGAGGGATCAAACCAACAGAGAAAAAGAGGAACCAACCGAGACCGTTATTTTGGACGAAAAGGAACCTGATAAAACCGTCAAGGTTGGAGCAAGTTTGACAGAGCAGGTCAAAACAGGTGTGGTGGATCTGCTGAAGGAATATAAGGAGATTTTTGCTTAGAGCCACGAAAATATGCCGGGAATCAACGCAAACGTAACCACACACCATTTAGCAGTAAGCGAAGAATGCAAGCCAGTGATACAGAAAAGGAGAAGCTTCAACCCTGAAAGAAGTACAGCTATAAGGGAAGAAATATCCAAGCTGCTTGCAGCAGGATTGATCAGGAAAGTCAAATATCCTGAGTGGGTGGCAAACGTCGTGCTTGTAAAGAAGAAAAACAATCAGTGGAGGATGTGTGTAGACTTCACTGACCTAAACAAAGCCTGCCCTAAAGACAGCTTCCCATTGCCCAGAATCGACCAGTTGGTTGATGCAACAGCCGGACATGAACTACTAAGCTTTATGGACGCATACTCAGGGTATAAACAAATCAAGATGCACAAGCCGGACGAGGACAAAACAGCATTCACCACAGACTAAGGATTGTACTGTTATACTGTCATGCCATTCGGCCTGAAGAATGCTGAGGCAACATACCAGCGGTTAGTTAACAGGATGTTCGCTAGCCAAATAGGGAGGAATATGGAAGTATACGTCGATGATATGCTAACCAAGAGCATCACGGCCGATAGACATGTAGATGATCTGTGGGAAACCTTCGACGTACTAACCAAGTTCGGAATGAAGTTAAACCCTTCAAAATGTGTGTTTGGCGTACCATCGGGTAAGTTTCTCGGGTACCAGGTGCATCAAAGAGGGATAGAAGTGAACCCTGGCAAGATCAAAGCACTGGCTGACATGGTTTCCCTAAAAAACTTGAAAGACATCTAGAAACTCACAGGATGCTTGGCATCGCTGAACAGGTTTATAGCAAAGTCGACGGATCGATGCTTGCCATTTTTTAAAGCACTTAAGAAATGGAAATGAATCGAGTGGAATAAAGATTGTGAACAAGCTTTTCTTGCCCTCAAAGAATACCTCGGTTGAGCACCGCTGCTGTCAAAGCCAATCACAGGAGAGATGCTATACCTGTACCTATCAGTCACAGAGGCAGCAACTAGCTCTATGCTAATCAGACAGGAAAATGGAATACAGAAACCAGTATACTACACAAGCAAAGCACTACTACCAGCTGAAACAAGATACTCACCAGTTAAAAAGATGGCGCTCGCCCTGATAACAGCAGTAAAAAAATTAAGGCCATACTTTCAAGCACACAAAGTCGGAGTGTACACCAACTGCCCACTAAGAATGATTCTACAAAAACCAAAAGTGTCGGGCAGACTTACAAAATGGGCCATTGAGCTAAGTGAGTTTTATATAGAATTCATCCCAAGAACGGCAATCAAAGGCCAGGCAGTAGCATATTTTGTGGTAGAATTCACCGAACCAGACACCGAAGTAGCAAAAATGATGATACAGCAAGCAAAGAAAAAATTTCGTTGGAAACTCTGTGTCGATGGTTCATCAAACACGCACGACAGCGGGGCAGAGATAGTGGTCATAACCCCAAAAGGAGATTTAGTAGAATGTGCCTTGCGATTTGATTTTAAGGCCATCAACAACCAAGCCGAGTATGAGGCGTTGATAGTAGGATTAAAGGTATGCACAGCCCTAGGAGCTGATGAGATAGAAGTTTTCAGCGATTCTCAAGTCATCGTCAACCAGGTACTTGATGAATACCAAGTAAGAGACGAAAACATGATTGCTTACCTGAAACTAGCAAAGGAGTTATTAGGACGATTCAAAGAATACAAGATCGTTCAGATCCTAAGAGAAGAGAACGAACAGGCAGACGTTTTGGCCAAGTTGGCATCAGCCACGGTCAACATCTGGCCCCGAACAATCCCCATGGCTCACTTACTCCGACCAAGCATAGCCGAACATGCTGAAGTGGGGGTAATTATGAATGAACCAGACAGCTGGATGACCCCAATAAAAGAATACCTAATTAATGACATCCTCCCAAATGACTCATTAGAAGCCAAGCGGCTGAGATACAGAGCGACAAGATATTCAGTCCTCAACGGTGAGCTATACAGAAGAGGGTATTTGAGAGTACTGTAGAGATATGTTGGACCTGAAAAAGCAGAAGGAATCCTAAAGGGTATACATAGCGGGAGCTATGGGAATCATGCTGGAAGCGTCAGTCTAGCCCATAAAGCACTAAGGCAGAGGTTCTATTGGCCAACCATGTTCGTCGATGCAAAGAGAATAGCGACCAGATGTGAAGCATGCCAAAAGATCGCAAATAACATTCGCCAGCCACCCGAACGCTTACAAAGTATCACTTCCCCGTGGCCGTTCACCATGTGGGGAATTGATTTGATCGGCCCAATGCCCACAGTACCAAGAGGAGCAAAACACGTCATTGTAGCGGTAGATTATTTCACTAAGTGGGTAGGAGCCGAATCACTGGTGCACATAACAGAAGCAAATACAACCAGCTTTGTGAAGAAGTACATTCTATACAGGTTCGGAATACCTAACACCATCATCACTGACAATGGGACACAATTTGACAACAAAAAATTCAGAGATTTATACAAGAAATATGGGATCAACAACTACTATGCCTCCCCAGCTCACCCACATACAAACGGGCAAACTGAGGCAGTAAATAAAATCATCAAGCATAACCTGAAAGCCAAGCTAGCTGTCAAAAAGGGGAGTTGGGCAGAAAAACTACCACAGGTACTATGGGCATACCGAACGACAGAAAGAAACTCCACTGGAGAGACACCATATTCCATGGCATTCAGGACTGAAGCAGTCATCCCGGTCGAAACAGTGTTTTCTTCACCAAGAACACAACTCTTTCAACCTGAACTTAACGTTAATATGCTGAAATACGGCTTAGACGAACTAGAAGAGAAAAGGGAACATGCTCAGATAAGGAATGCTACCTATCAGCAGGGAGCAGCGAGGTACTACAATTCGCATGTAAAGATCAGAAGATTTGCACTCGAGGACTTGGTACTAAAAAGGGTAACACCCAGAACCAAAGACAAAACTGCAGGATCACTCATAGACAAATGGAAGGGCCATATCGCATCACGGGTATAGCAGGCCATGAGGCATATTACATTGCCAGAAGAGGAGTTGGCGAACTACCCCGACCATGCAATGCCCAATATCTGAAGACCTACTACCCTTGATGCTTCGATACAAGAAGTCCTTTTGTTATTTCTTTTTTTCATTTATCTTTTTAGAAGTTTTCATTTTTTGATGTCAAAGATTGCAGGTAATAATCAATAAAGAGTAATTTATTACTAAAAATTTCTACCATCGCTGAAACCACGAGTCAACTATAATGAGTAATTTGCCAAAACAGATGAAGTGAGTTACTTAAACTTAGCGAACACCAGAAAAAGAAATAAAAATGGGGAAATACCCCACATTATAGCAGGATGAGGGCAAATATGACACAAAGGCAGCTTAAGCTAGAAAAAGATGCCACAAAAGAGACAGTCGCCATCGTTAATAAAGACATAGACACCCCAAAATGTAAGAGGCATTCAACAAACAGCAGGCAGGGAATACACTCTGAAAAAGTAAGTATTAGGAGTGAAACAAACTAGCATTAAAATAGTAAGCAAAAGCGGGAGACGTCCTAACAGTATGCTTACATAAAACCTGGTGTATGGTCGGACACGTCCTGACAAACACCAGGTAAAATAAAACTAAGCAATCATAAGCTAAGTAATAAAAGGCTTCAAGTCTGGGCCAAAAACTCAGCAATGGCAGCTGAACGAAAAACGCATGGAAGTAATATAACGAACAAGAAGGGGTGCAACACATCAAAAGAACTGATATCTTATTCACTTTTTTTTTGAACAGCGAATTTATTAAGGGCACAAGGCCAGGAAGCAACAAAAAACAACAGACAGAGGGAAAAGCCTCCGCGCCAACAGCAAGCACAGGGAAGACACAGCAAAACCACCCCAAAAAAACGCACCCAACAACAAAACGAAACAACCCAAAAGAAAACAAACAGAAATTAGAACCACTGCACAAAATCCTCACCCCCTCTAGAACTCCTTTTTGCCAAACGATCCGCCTCCTCATTCGTATTTCTAGGATTATAGATGACGGAAAGGCCGGCAAAATTGCTCACAAAACTCCTAATATCCCTGATAGCATGGATATTATCAACATTCCCAAAATCCTCGGAATTATTAACCCAGGAGACTGCTTCCAACGAGTCACTTGCCACTTGAATAATACAACCGTCCAGACTGCCATGCGACGTGCTCACTTCGCACGCTTTTAAAATAGCCAACACCTCTGCCACCCTTGAATCCTTCTTAAAAACAGCGATGGAAAAACTGCATAGCCAGGAACCCGCTGAGTTCCTCAACACACCCCCTATCCCAGCAGCCTCATTGAAACCTCTTGACGCCCCATCCACATTAAACTTAAGAATACCCTCCTCCGGAGGCTTCCAAACATCTTTGGCCTTCCTTGAAGAAGGAACAGCTGAAACGCAGCTCTCCTTGATGTTTAGTAATAAGACTGAAACCGGAAGTTTGCTACCTTTACTGAAATACTTGAACCACCAAACCACCCTAAATTTAACATCATCCACAGCCTTTTCCACAAGAGCCTCTTGATCTTTGAAAATACGATTGTTCCTATATTCCCAAATCGTCCAAGTGACTGCGAAGAACAGTGTGCTCCACACTTTCCTCTGTTTTTCAGCTGGACAAAATCCTTTCCAGCCATCCATCCAATCCACGATGGACCTACTGGCACACCAACTCACATCCCACCAAGACATGCTATTACACCAAACTTTCCACGCCCACCTACACTGAAAAAACATGTGATCAATGGATTCATTACTATCATTGCACAATGCACAAATGGATGGCTGACCCTGCAACAAACCACACCTCAGAAGAAAGTCCCTAACCATAACTCTGCCCCTCCTTAGCTGCCAAGCAAAAATCTCTACTTTGGGGGGGGGGGGGGGGGGGGGGGGGTGCAGAAACCTTTCCAAAGAAGATTGGAATTGACACCGAAATTACCACTTGAAGAATCCAAACTCTGACGAAACGATTTGACCGAAAAAATCCCATTAGCGTTAAACGTCCACGCCAGAGAATCAGCAACATCTTCCTTCATCTCTAAATTCTGGACAGCTGACAGAAATCTCACCCACTGCTCCTTCTCCCAATCAAAAATTCACCTTCTTAGCTGCACATCCCACTGCCAGTGGCCATTAATCCATCTCCCATAATCCTTAATCAGACCTTCCTTAAGAGACGAGAGAGCAAAAATCCTAGGAAAGAGCTCTCTCAAGGGGATCCCATCAATACAAACATCCAGCCATAACCGACATCTATCCCATCTACCAATCACCGTTTGAAAGCCATCCATGATCAGCTGCTCCGTCTGAGTGCCTTGCCTGAAAAGCGAGTTAATAGCTTTCACAAAGAACGACTCTTTACAGCCACCCTTCCAATCCCAATGGATCCGCCAACTTTCAATCCCATAAGAAGCGCAAACCACATTTTTCCATAACGAGTTGTTCTCCACGCCAAATCTCCACACCCATTTGGCCAAAAGGCCATAATTCTTGTCGATCTCGTGACCTATGCCAAGGCCCCCAGCCTTCTTGCTCTTGCATAAGGCATCCCACTCAACCGAATGCATCTTCCTTTTTTGGCCATTAAACCCCCAAAAGAAATCCCTTTGGAGCTTCTCTATACTCTTCGCCACCCCAATAGGAATCTTGAACACCGACAGAAAATACGTAGGCACACTGCACAAAACTGATTTGATTAACACTAACCTTCCCGCTTTTGAAATAAATTTCCTCTTCCACGGAGCTAACCGAGTTTCCAATCTTCGGACAATGGGAGTCCAAAAAGACTTCGAATTTGTATCAAATGTATTTACAAAGTCAGATAAATAAGAAAAAATAAATATACATTGGCAACAAAGTCAAGCGCTCGCTAGTGGAATGTCCCCATCATCTTCCTCTTCATCGCTCACCTCATCCTCTGATGGCCAAACGACCTCTTCATCCCCTTCAGGCATGAAAGGTGAATAATCCCGGCTAGAAACAGGACCCAAGTCAGGCACAACGCCGGATCCAGTGAAACTCCCCTTATGACCAGAATAATACATATTAAAGGCACGTTTGGTAGGAATTTCAAGGTGCATAGGATGAGGTTCTGTTCGCATATAGCAACAATGGGCCTTCCACTGTTTCAGTTGATTTTTAACCGACTTCAATGCACCGTCAATGTGTCGCTGAAGAGATCTATCATAACGCCTCAGGGCTTTCTCATTAGAATGGTCCTTCATGGTGAAGAACCTCTTGGCTTGCCGTATGCCCCGTTCAAACTCATGTAGGAGAAACGCATCATACGCAGGAGACCTCTTAAAACGGTCAACAACTTCAACTTCTAAAACGGCCTTCAGGTCGTTCAAAATAACATATTGAGAAGCCTGTTGGTGCCGTAAGTCCTCAAATTCGCACTCGGCTTTCTCCTTGGCCTTCCTCGCCAACCTCTCTGCCTCCATGCGAGCAGCGAGCGCATCTTGACTCCTAGAAAGTTGCTCCTTTAGCAACTTGATCTCCTCTTCAACAGTGAGCAGTTTCTCTTCAGCAGCAAGCTGGGCAGCTAAGAACCCATCAGCAGGCTCCCGTAGTTGAGTAATTTGTTGGGCATGAGACTCTTCAGCTAAAAGCCTGTCGGCTGTTGAGCGGGAGACTTGATCCTTCAAACGCTTATTTTCCTACAGCGCTGCGTTCCCGCGTCGATAACTACTTGCCATCTCCGACATTATATGTGTACAAAAAACAGAGTTAAAAGAGGATAACAAAAAGAAAAAGAGAAGGATGTCGAAGAAATTACCAAAGAATGACAGTTAAAAAAGAACTCCATTTTCCCATTGCACGATTTTTCCATCACGTGCTCCCAACCCTTACCAAAGTAAATGTCGTTGCTTATAAAATGGTTTAGGAGCTCGATAGGGGAAAAATCAGACAAGGAAACAACCCCTAACCCCTCGCCTCGATCAGCTGGAGCTACGGATGGTCCTTCACAGGAACCTCCTAAATCCGTAACATAGGCGATGACGGACCAGAGGTGTCAGCATGAGCAGCAGCATCCTTATCCCTAGCATTGAGGGGAGATGAAGGCCTGTGCGTATCCTTCCGTGCAGCAGTACCCTGCACTCTAATGTCCGTCGGGGGTGCAAAGAGCCCAGATTTATCAGGGATAGGACCTGAGCAGCCGAAGAAGATGCAACCCTTATACCACTAACATCCTCTGGTTGAGGGGTCGAATCCACAGCCTGATCGGACCCAAGGGGAACCCCTAAACCAGCCGCATCAATAGGAGGAACCTCAGAATGTACCTGCTCGCCATTACCTTCCTCATCCGAGGAAACTACATACTGAACAACCCTCGACGCCCTTTTCAAAGGACGAGTGGCACATTTAGGAGTACTCTCTGCAGGGCGCTTCCCTCAACTGCTCATTGGGTTAAGATCGTTAGAAGGGTCCCCAGGGGCCTCCGGCACGCTAGCATCAAAAATCAGAACTTCTGCACTCACTTTAGGGGCGCCAACTTTCTCTTTTCCCTTGCGATTATAGATAGGTAGCTGAGCACCCGCACCACCTCAACAACAGCAGGAACACCACTTGCCCTTCCATCATCTGGAGAATCATCACCTTCGGGTGGTGCGACTCCCTCCTTAGACAAACTCGCAGCATGTCTTTGGCTAGCAGCTTCAGAGTTTTTTTACTGCTTGGGCTTGTTCGTCGCAAACGACATCAAATTCACTCAATAAGAAACAAAGAACAAGTGTTAATACAAATCGATAAAATATGATTAAGGTTAAGGTTAAAGAAACTTACAGCGGCGTCGCCTAGCAGACAGACGCGGGAAAACACCACAAGCGACCATCTTGGCCTCGTCAAGAAGAAACTCTTGACCTCTCTTGGCCAAACTGACCGTCGCTACATTTTTTACTTCATGTGGAGTCAAGGCAGGGGGAGTTTTTGACCAAGCGTCAGGAGATGTGAAATGCCTCGGAACTTTGCTCGCTTGAAGGTTGCGGCTAGTGTCAGCAGGGGTATTTCTTCCCCATTCACCACCAACGAAGAACCAACTGTTTTTCCACCTCTTGTTCGAGGTAGGGAAACCCCAGATGAAGCCTTTCTTCTTCTCGTTGCTGGAGATCTCCACTTGTCCAGGATTAGATACATTCTCAGAGATCCAATTCTCCACGACAGTTGATTGAAGGTAATAGGTACCACCATGGCCGGATTGCCTAAGAACATAGAAATGACGGATTTCACGAGGTTTCGGTGACCTTCGACCCATCGATTTCCACATCACACACAAGCCCATCAAAATCTTGTAGCTATTCAACGAAAGCTGAGCAGGAGCGAGCTTAGCATCAACCAAAAATCTGGCTATAAATGGCTGAAGTGGAAGAGTCACCCCACAGCCTAACATCGATCCATAAATAGCGACGGTATTGCTCGGCGGATTCCACGCAGCCCGCTCACCAGAAGGTATAAGGAGAACCGAATTAGGGATGTCATATCTTCTTCTATATCTACCTAGTTCCCGCTCGCCGACCACATTCACTTCAGTATCAAAAGAGCTTGGGCAATCAGCAGCAAATCACAGAGTATCTTGCTGATGATCCTCGACATCTGAATCAATCACCGTCTGAGCGCCTAAGAGGGATTCCCTAGGGATTCTAGGCCCCCGTCGACCATTACCACTACCACCAGTTCTTGGAGTCCTTGCCATATCTAAAGAATCGCTGTTAGTAGTCGAAGGAAAAGCAAAATCAGGGGCATTGGATTCAGAATTAGAAGGAATATAAAGAGAAATTGGTACAGGAGAAGCTGGGTCAAAATTACGCAAGTATGACTCAATTTTATCGGTAACTTCTTTTTCACCAAGCTCAAGAGCTTGCATCATTTGATTAAAAAGAAAAGCACGTTGAGAAAAATCCATGGAACTCACCAGAAATGTTCTCGGAAAAGGAAGAAAAGAAAATGGGTAGCAGAACCACACTTCAAGTAAACCCAGAAACCGTAATAGAAGAAAGAAAACTGCCGGAAACCTAACACGTTGAGTTAGAAATTTGGAGGATTTTTCAGATGATATTTTCTGTAGAGAAGAAAGAGAAAAACGAGAGCAAAAGAAGTGAGAGGAAAACACAACAGTCCCATCCTTAAAAGGGGGAAAATTTGAAATTTGAGAAAAGTAATAATTAGAAATGGCACTGATAAAATGCAGCCGCCTGTGAGTAAAGGCTGTGACGAGAGACATCCACCAAACGTTGAGCACGTGGCACCACGAGGATTCTCAATAGGCATGACATCATTTCAATGCGTCATATCTTTTCAACGCGTCACGTCAGAACAAAGCGTTTGAGATTCTGTGGCTGAAAATGAAAGCTTGTTGAAGAAGACTCAACATTGAAAGTAACACATGGCTTAAATAAAAAAGAGAGGGAAAATGTCTACAAAAATTCAGAAAACAACGAAAACCAAAAAGCGCAAGTAAGATAAATATCGCTCGCAGAACCAAAGAAGCCAAAAAGGTTAACCTATATTGGATCAGCTCGAAGTATTTATGGGGGTATTGTTGTATGTATATATTTGGCCAAATGACACGTTAGCAAAATGTGCGGAAAAGGCAGGTCAGAGAATAACCATGTCACTCAGGGATTAGTCAACAAAGGGAAAACAGTCAAAAGGCGTGCCAGCTGGCACACTCATCGATCCAAATTGGAAGAGCGCTCGCCACAGCTGGTCTACCAACAGGAAGGCAAACTGTGTTCGCCAACTTAAAGCGCTCGCTAAGAATCATGCGGTCAAGAAAATAACCTTATTCCAGTATACCTTCCACAGCAGGAATTCGACCAGATACAAGGCACGAAGACTAAATCTTATTCCAGATAGGATACAATCGTTTTTAATAAAAAAGAGCCCAAACAGGAAGCAAACCCTAAAATTACTTACAAACTCTAGATTCCTTGTATGAGTAAAAGTAGGAACTCCCCTATTAATACGGCTTAAACACGGGAAACCCTAAAAAGACTAATATAAATAGAACCGTAAATCCCATGAAAAAGGGTTCGAGATTATAGAGAAAATAAGACAATTGTATGAGAGATCTGAGTGTGTAAACTACAAGTAATTCATAGTGTTATTCTCTTGCCCTCAAGGGGTGCCGTGGTTTTTTCCCATTCAAGGGTTTTCCACGTAAAATCTATCTTGCATGCATTGATTTATTTCTTTGCTTATTCGTTTTGATTAAGATATTATTGTTGACCGAGTCAATCCAAAAATCACCGTCAACAACATCAGTTAACAAAGACGGTGACTGGGACCATTGTTGATGACTACAGGTATCCTAAGCCTGTGAACAAATATTGTAGGCCTAAAAGAGTTGTTTCCTGGCCTAACAGAATTTTTCACAGTTCATATATATATGCATCTAGTGTTACAATGTAGATCATTTTTTAGAGTTATTGGATAAATACATCAGTTAACAAAGACGGTGACTGAGACCATTGTTGATGACTACAAGTATCCTAAGCCTGGAAACAATTATTGTAAGCCCAGAAGAGTTGTTCTCAGGCCTAACAGACTTTTCCTACGCACAAAATACATCATAAATATTCCCAATAAAATTCAGGAGCACAAAACATTCTCAGCCTAAACACATGATTCCGAAGCTGTTTAACTCTATGAGGAATTACAGACTTGTCCATTGGTGTAAATGTCAAATGCAACGGCCTTACGAAAGTTTTTGATATTTTTTTGTCCAAAAATTGATTTCCATGGAGTTGATATTCCAGCCATAATCAACTCGGCATACTTCATTACAAAGGCACCACAACTACTTCTGTTAAATGAGATATGTCAAACATAAGTATCTTTAGGAAATTAAATAAAGTGCATAAACTGTAAGGCCTAGGAAGTCAAACATACCCATCATCTTGTTGTGGAATGACATCACTGTGCATGCTTTCAACTGTGAATGGGATGGCATGAGGCTCCATCTTCATTTCTTCGTAGTAATCGACATGCTTCAAAATAGATGGCAATAGGTAAAGCAGCCCACGAATGTCCTTTAGATGATTACTAAATCCGCTCCTCCGTTCATTCAGCGAGTCAAAAAATAGTACTTTTTCTTCTTTCAGAAGTACATGGCATAACACCCAATGGTTGGGAACGTGGCACAGAATGATCACTTGTATATACAATAGATTTGGCCCATGGTGGAAATATATAATGACAATGCAATGTCATTTCCAGCAACTTACTGAATCTATTTGCCACCAAGGTTAAGGGTATAGAAGTTCATACCCTGTAACATGTCTGAGGATGTTTGGACTTGGTTGGTAATCTAAAGAAATGAATTCTGGGTAGTCTTCCCAGACATTCACAGCTTTAGGAGAAGGATCGCTGATCTTTTTGCCCCTTTTTTTGCCCTTTTTTTTTCTGCTGCGGAGAACGAGGAGTATTAGTTTCTTCTTGTTGAGTTCTTCCCTGCTCATCCTTCTCAAATTGTGCTATCTCCCTCAACTTGTCTAGCAATTTCATTTCATCTGACCACTTAGTGTTTAAGATAGTCTGTCATAAAAAAAATATATTCATTAAGATAATTTATATATTAATCAATCATAGGCTCAGAATTAAATGCATTACAACGCATTGTCAGAAACATGCATAAACACATTTCATATACCATATCATATAACAAGGGTGATACTTACGAAGAAAGATGTGGTAACCAATCCAACATTCTGCATGTAGTTAAGTTCACTGCTCGATCGCCTCCTCCATGGGATATCAAAGTAACTATGAATGTGCTGTGTATATTCAAGATGTACGTTACGAAATAAGTAACATAAAACATTAATAAACAGGAAGAAATAGATAGTTAATTATGTTACCAAATCTAATATCCACTTTTCGACGTTGATCAGGTCTTGAAAATGTTGACGTGTCATGGGAATGATTTGACCCATTTAATAATTATTACAAAATGAATACAGTACATTAGCACAATTATTCAAAAATGAAGACAAACAAAATCATGGCAATATAACAGAATACAGTAATGGAAAATTACCAAACTGGGTCGTCGCTCTTCAAAAAAGCAATGAAGTCAACTGAGTCTATATCTTTTAAGATGTGATGTGATTTCTTTGTCCTTTTGGGCATCAGATCTATGTACGGGTCAACTAGATACTTTGAACGCTTTCGAGCCCTCTGTTTCTCAAAGTCTTTATAGTCAACATTAGGGTCGGCCTCTATAAGTTCTACAACACTACTAGGGAGGTACTGGCTAATAAAACACACGGACGAGGATGAATATTCTTCCAAGTCAAGGATGGATTTTTCCCCCGAGTCTTACATAAAATTAAATATGTAGTAAAGTAGAAACCATATACATAACATAAACACTAACATTATGTTATAGATATACATGACAAAATCACTATCATTTATAGAATGTACCTCGATTGCAGTAGCCTCAACAACCTTATCCACCTCTACAACAGCCTTATATTCTTCACCACCCTCACCACGCTTAACAGCAACAGCCTCTTTCTCAGCACCAATAACACCAACAGCCTCACCCTGTTCTTCAAAAGCAGCCCTATCACCAGCACCCTTACCACCAAAATCCTCCTCACCAACATCCTTATCACCAGCAGCCTTACGACCAACATCCCCCTCCATAGGATCCTCATCAATAGCAGCATTATCACCAACATCCTCCTCCATAGGATCCTCATCAATAGCAGCCTTATCACCAGTACCCTTACCACCAGCATCCTCTTCAAAACCAGCGCTATCACCACCAGCCTTACCACCAACATCCTCCTCCTCCATAGAATCCTTATCACCAGCATCCTTACAACCAACATCCTCCTCCATAGGATCCTTATCACCAACAACCTCATCATCTTGCTCAACACCATACTAAACATCAACATGAATAAATTAGTGGAATTTATTAAGAACTAAACTATTATATAAAAATAATAATATAATTTTCAACAACTTTATATCTAACCTTCATCTTCTTCCTAATCTTTGCAAATTCATTTGTACAAAAGGTAATGATACGTTTCTCACTATCAAGTTTAGTAGCGTATAGTTGTGGGATTGTGAAAGGCACCTGAATTTTGCAATAATTAAAACAATGCATACAATCATAACGTACTAAAAGTCTAAAACCAAATACTGTACATGGAATCATACCTTAGAATCTACATCGGAGAACAGATGCTTCTTAGAAGGGGGGGGGGGGGGGGGGGGGGGGGTGAGAATAATCTTTGAAAGATGTATTGCTATTTCTCCCCACAGAGGCTCCTATCTCTTTCAAAACAAAAGCGTCAATACCATCACTGTCATTGCTTGTCTGATAATCATCAACTCCATCATCATTACCAAGATCTTTTTCCACTTCAGTTGGACGTATTGCCATAGCCAATTTCTCCCTCTTCTTTTCAGGTAGTGGTTCACAAACGTATTTCAAGTTCAATGATTTGAAGTAATCTGTACCCTTTTCATAAGTTTCAACTTCCCAAGGAAATACAAGCATCTGCATATAAGGAACAAACAATTGTTAGCGAATTCCAACAAATAATAAACTAACTAAAAACAAATGGTCATTATGTACACACCGATAATGTGAATCTTGATTCAATATCTGAAATTCTTGCACTAAATTCCCATCTAGTGAACCGTGGATACCCCGTACAAACACGCTTACCGACGGTATTTTCAAAACGAGTTATGCTCTCCATGACCCATACCTATACAATTTAAACTAACTAATATCAATCAATGTTTTTCAATCCAAAAAAGTGTGAAATGAGAAACACTAAAACAAAGTTTGATAACATGCTTAATTTTTCTAAAACTTACCTAAAGTACTAGAGGGAACCCAGTCAAATTGTAGGTATAATACTTTGATTTCTTTGAGTTCTCTACCTTATAATACTTTGATTTCTTTGCGTTCTCTACCTCTGCCTGCAGCTGCTTCCCTTTGTCTTTCCCTTTCCCTTTATCTTTCCCTTTATCTTTCCATTTGCCTTTGCCTTTCCCTTTCCCTTTCCCTTTCTCTTTCCCTTTCCCTTTCACTTTCACTTCTTCTTCCCCTTCTTGGTCTTTTTTTTCCTTATCTTCTTATTGTTGTTGTTGTTGTTCTTCTTCTTCTTCTACTTCTTCTACTGACTTCATCTTTCCCTTATTGGTCTTTTTTTCTTATCTTCTTGTTCTTCTTCTACTGACTTCTTCTTTCCCTTATTAGTCTTTTTTTTCTAATCTTATTGTTCTTCTTCTTGTTCTTCTTGTTCTTCTACTAACTTCTTCTTCCCCTTCTTGGTCTTTTTTTCTTATCTTCTTCTTCTTCTTCTTCTTCTTCTTCTAAGTTTGTATTCTTATTCTTCTGCACCTTCTGCTTCTTATCTTTCTTCTTTGATTGACCTCTCAGTTGGGTGTGCCGTTTATTTAGTACACCCTTCAAAAAATATAGTGTAAACCTAAAGATGTAAGCACCCGATGGAAAATTTTTGAATTCTTCTTCCTTTTCAACTAATGAAAACAGCCACCCCGAGATGGCTGTGGTCCGACCGTCATCCGTGCCAAAGAATTGGCTCACCATATATATTGATCATCTTGTACGCATCTTCACTCTGTTCGGACGTCATTTTCCTCAAAGTGGCGTACAATATCTCCACAGTCGGCCTTTTTCCTTTGAAGATTCTTCTAAGCATCAAATCCTCTTTTACTTCGCTGTTATTAGCAAAACCTTTGGACATCCGTCCCATATTCAAGCCGCTGCATACACAAAATTCTTCTTGGCCGAAACGGGCTTGAGAATTGCCCAACCCAAACCACATCTCATCTTCTCTTTGTCATTTGGGGTGAATGATCTCCCTTTTCAAAATATTATGGATAAGCTGCCCGTAAAGTGTCAATGGTTCTTTCAAGTCCAAATATATGCCGAAAGGGCCCTGTTTGAATTTTTCCTCCAACCCAAATTTCTGGAGGACGGACTTTAACTCTGTAATGAAAAATTGATGATTTCCACTGTTTACTCTCACGGGAACCCAAGTCTCATGGTCTGGGAACCGCCACAAACCCGCATTCAAATTTCTCGGTATCTAAACAATGAAAACAAAAAGATAACATCAGTCCCAACCCCCAAGCTTATGAAAACAAGTCCTAGGCTCACAATTAAGCATGTATCTTCAGTTTCATGCTCAACATCACTACCAGACTTACAAAAAAGATTCAAATAATACACAGAAAACAGAAAACATCAGTCTTAAGCTCAAAATAAGGGAAATAATCATTTTCCCCCTACTGTTTACCGTATTGTTAAAGTGAGGACAGAGTTTCATGAAATTAGCCGGTCTCCCCCCTAAAATGATAATAATATTCAAACACCCCCTTCCGTTAACTTTTTCAACGGAAAAACAAATTCTGACACTATTCAGTGGGTTAAAAGACGAAATTACCCTTCTATGTTTTTACTTGCCAAACAGCACATGATTAAATAACTGAAATTACAATTTTACCCTCTAAGATATTTATTAAATAAAAATATATTAAAAAAACAGAAAAAAAATTAAAAAAAACAAATGAAAAAAATGATCTCCACCGTCCATCTCAAAGATGGATGGTGGAAATATCTCTTTTTTATTTTATTTTTTTATTTAAATTTCGAAACTAAATTAAAAATAACAAAAAAAAAATTAAAAAAAATTAATTTTTTTTTTTAATTTTTAAAATCTGATGAAACTCTACACCACAATCAAATTACAAAAAAAAAAAAAAAAAAAAAAAAAAAAAAAAAAAAAAAAAAAAAAAAATTAAATTCATATTCTTTCAATCCTAAACACAATATCTAACTTCACAAACACAAATTGAATCCATATTCTTTCAATCCCAAACACAATATCTATCTTCACAAACCCAGGCAATTCTTTTTGTAATAACAACAAATTTAATTCAATCCAAACCCTAACCTAATCCACCATTCAATTTTTCTTCCTGCAATATATCAAAGCCAACAACATTCAACAATTTCAAACACCAAACCCTAACCACCACCGTCGACATCCTTTCCCGCCGTGGATCTCCTCTTCTCTATCTCTCTTGGCAGCGGTGATTGGCGACGACGGGGAAGATCAATTTGGTGGTGGGTCGATGTTGATGGTGGAGATTTGGTGGTGGTCGATGTTCCCAATTTCTTCAAACAAAAACAATAAAAATTTGTTTTTTGAAGAGATCAAAAGTTTTTTTTTTTTTTTTTTTTCTGTTTGGGGATTTTTTTTAGATTTTTTTAAAGAAAAATGAAATGGTGGTAAGGTGGAGAAGAAGAAAAATTTTCTTGGAGAGAGAAGAAGAATTGATGATGATGATTGAAGATGATGTGGTCTGGAGAGAGAAGAAGAATTGATGAAGAGATTATTATTATTATTATTATTATTATTATTATTATTATTATTAAATGGTGGTGGATTTGGGACCACATGAATTGATGACATTATTATTAATAAATGGTGGTGGATTTGGGACCACATGAATTGATGATGTGGACTTGGAGAGAGAAGAAGAATTGTTGATTTTCTATTCCCATAGGGAGTTTACCAATTTGTCCCCCAATAGTAACGGTCAACCCTCACTTTGGATGATTTTCTAGTCAGAAGGGGGTGTTTGTTAAATAAGTTTGTTTTGGGGGGGTCACTTTTCTAAAGTCAAGAAACCTTGTCCTCACTTTAACAATATGGTAAACAGTAGGGGGGAAAATGATTATTTCCCCTCAAAATAATACATACATAAAGCATCCATCCATTGGCCCTAGGTTTATGAAAATAACTCATATGCTTAACATATACATTTACCATTAAACCTAGGCTCTCTAAGTGCAAAATAAGTCAATTTTAGTCTCAGGCTTATGAAAACAAGTCCGAGGCATGTATCTTCAGTCTTAGGCTTAACACCACTACCAGGCTTACAAAAAAGATTCAAATAATACACATAAAACATTAGTCTTAGGCTCAAAATAGTACATACATAAAAGATCCATCTATCGGCCCTAGGTTTATGAAAATAACTCATAAGCTCAACATATACATTCACCATTAAACCTAGGCTCTCTAAGTGCAAAATAAGTCAATTTCAGTCCCAGACTTATGAAAACAAGTCTTAGACATGTATTTTCAGTATCAGGCTAAACATCACTACCAAGCTTACAAAAAAAAATTCAAATAATACACAAAAAACGTCAGTCTTAGGCTCAAAATAATACATATATGCATCATCTATCCATCGGCCCTAGGTTTATGAAAATAACTCATATGCTCAACATACACATTCACCACCATTAATCCTAGGCTTTCTAAGTGCAAAATAAGTCAATTTTAGTCCCAGGCTTATGAAAACAAGTCCTAGGCATGTATCTTCAATCTCAAGCTCAACATCACTACTAGGCTTACAAAAAAAAAAAAAAAAAAAAATCAAATAATACACAAAAAACATCAGTCTTAGGCTCAAAATAATACATACATGCATCATCCATCCATCCATCGGTCCTAGGTTTATGAAAATAACTGATATGCTCAATATATACATTCACCATCAAACCTATGTTCTATACGTGTAAAATAAGTCATTTTCAGTCTCAGGCTTATGAAAATAAGTCCTAGGATCAAAATTATGCATGTATCATCAGTCCTAGCCTCAACATCATAACTAGGCTTATGGAAATCATTCAACATCAACATCAGTCTAAAAATACACATTCAATATCACTGTAGTTCATAGCCTCATAGGCTCAAAATACACATTCAACATGAGTCTTAGGCTCAACATACACATTCAACATCAGTCTTAGGCTCAAAATAATACATGCATCATCCATCCATCGGCCCTAGGCTTTTGATAATCATTCCTAGTCTCAAAATATACACTACATGCAAAATAAGTCATCCATAACTTGGCAAACGTTTTCTTCCCTCTAAAAAATCAACATTGATTTCCAGTGTAGTTCACACCAATCATCAATAACAAGCTTGCCCTTCAAACATAAGACACACTCTCCACCCCAATACACATACAAACACTTCAAACAAAACACAAACACCAAGAACAATCTACCATCCCAAAACACAAACAAAAAACTCAAATTTTAATAAAATTCCCAAATAAAAAAGTAGTTTGAATAAATTATTACCTTCAAATTGTCTCACTCTCTTTGCGTTTGGACTAGGGTTTGGGTGCTTGGTTCAATGACAATGGTGACGAGGATGAGGACGAGGACAACGGGGACGAGGACGAGGACGAGGACGAGGACGACCAAGCTTCTCCTTCCACTGCGTCACTGTATTTCTGGGTTTGCGAACAACCATTGACTTCCTTTTTACATTCAACCTCGCAAGTGCACAAGTCAAGAGACTAGTATAGCGTGCAAACAAGGGTATCGTTCTGCAGGGAGGTGGAATTCATCAATCGTCGCTAGCTTAGCTTATTTGGAAAATACGAATTGAGGTGTGTGTGTGTGTGCATTAAATGTAAATATTGCAATGAAAAGATAAATTATGTACAAAAGTATTTACAAAGATAGAATGGATGTGAGAGATGTGGCATATAAATGGTTACACTAAGTAAGTGATTCAACCATAGCAATCACACAATTTCATACAAACATGCATTGTTAATATTGAAAGTCGTGCTCATTTAATTCTCGCCAATATTCTTTCTCGAGTAATAAAGGCTATACCCACATGCACCAGCAACCTATCAATAGATGGTTACCTGAACTGCACACGAGTACATTAAAAACTATGAGACACATATAACGACTTTACATGCAAAAGCCTCGCGTATCTCTACCTTACCCCGCATGTAGTGACCAATCTACTCATGCACGTCGCATGCTTCACCTCTCGGTCCTTCACACAACAACCAAGGTTCATTCAAGTGGTGGCTAACCACTCAAAAGCATTAAGCACTTCAAAAGACCACTTAACTATCAACAAACATATTTAATAAAAGAGGCAACAATGCTAGGTTTACATCAAACCTTAATGAATGGAAGTACACATCAAAGATGAGACAAAAACACAAAGAAAAAAAAATACAAAATAGATAGAAAGGAGACCCCATCCGTAACCGGGAATCGAACACCGAGTTTTCTCGGTTGTCAATCCGATATGTACTCACCACTATACTATTACGACGGTCTCCAATCTCATGAATGCTCAACTCTCTCATAGAGAAAGCTCTCTCCTTATCTCTCAAATCTCCTTAAGATGGATGGCTAAAAATGGGACAAGCTCACCAAACAACAATGTGCAAATAGTTGATTGTTATCATTAAGAACATTCAATTCGAGTTAATGGTTCATTCTCTTGATTAAGGAATTCACCAAAATCAATTCATCACCCAACCCAAGCCATGGGATGAGCAATTGTGCCTTAATAAAAAGACTCATTAAGCACAAGAATATGGAACCCAAGCCTAATCTAGCATGTGAATGCATAATCAACCAAGCTTTTCCCACTTTTGGAGCTAATACTCAAACACTCAAATCATTCTAAACATGATATTTTGTCTCACTCATCAACATACAAACAATCATGGGAAGCTAAATTACACTACTCATAATCTAAATTACTTTACTCCTAATCTCATTCATGCATACATATTGATTTTTACCATCCACACACATGAATATCATAATAAGAGGGAAAATTATGGATTTGGCAAAGAGTAGAACAAAACCCAAAGAATTTAAGAAACATTCATACATATATTGCACAAGTGTATGTTTACAAAATTCCCAAATTGGTGATTACATCCAAGAAAACAAGAAATACAAAAAGAAATGAGTTAAAAGGAGACAACCCTTGAAGACACTCCTCCAAGCTCTCCTTGATTTCCTAGCCCGTTTTTGGTCCAAATACCACTCCATTCTTCTTGTAATCTATTCTTAGATGGGTGGATGTAATGTAAAAAGGGTGGTGGAGTTGTATGGTGAGCTCCCATGGAGGAAAATCCTCCATGGGAGCTTGAAGCTCTCACTTATTTGGGGAAGAAGATGGAGGAGGAAGAAGATGAAGGGGATTTCGGTTTTGAGGTGTGGAAGGTGTAGAAGTTCTTCTTTTAGACCCCAAATGGGGGTATTTAAAGAGTTGAGAGGTTAGGGCATGAATGGGGTATGAAAGGACAGGATTGCCCTTCAAAATCGGCCAAAATATGTGAAACTGATGCCTAGGGTGCTGTACGTACAGCCCTTTTGTATAGCGACCGTATAACGCCAATTCTCTAGAATGGTTTTGGCAATATGGGCGCTGCACGTACAGCCATTTTGTACAGTGACAGTACAGCGCTTCTTGTTCTTCAGTGGTTTTCAGCATCGCGCACCGTCACGAAATGGGCATAACTTCCGCTAGAGACATCGGAATCGTGTTCTGTAAAAATCGTTGGAAAGAAGACAGCTTGGGCTTTCCAAAAATAGGTATCACGAAACCTAATTCAATTTGAGGAGAGAGATATGGCCTCCGAAAGTTTGGTGTTCTGCACGAGCCATTTCCGTTTCAGCCCTTTTAACTTCCAAAACTCATCAATTTAGCTAAAATACCTTATTTATGGTGAATAACCTACAAAAAGCTCACAAAACACATGATAAACAAAAATACACTCGAAAACGAGAACAAACGATAGGAAATGGGGACCTCAAATAGGTGTAAATATGGTCCGATCAGATATCCACACAGAGCAGACCAGCAACGACGCAACGACTCTCTCTCTCTCTCTCTCTCTCTCTCTCTCTCTCTATTTCTAGGTTTCGGTTTGCGATTTGCAAAAAGACAGAGCAAGAACGACGACTGGTTTTTGTTACTCTAATTTTGAATCCTGATGTGGGTTTTGTTAATTTTGAATTGTTATGTAACTGTGGGTTTTGTGGGAAATTAGATTGAGGAGGGTAGTTTAGTAAAACATGCAAGTTTTATTGAATAAACTATTTAACAAGGGTATTTAGGGAATTTCCCGTGATTGGTCTTTACTTTAAGGGTATTTAGGGAATTTCCTGTGATTCCAGTTTAAGGGTATTGTTGTAAATTGGATTCCCAATGGTCTATATATGTACTTTTTTTCCCAATGGGCTATTTCCTTAAAAGTGAATATTCGGATAGGCCATTTTTGCTAATATCCTCTTTTCTTTCTGTTTTTGATTTTGATTTTATTTTATTTTATTTATTTATTTATTTATTTTTATTTTTATTTTTTTGCATGTGATGATGTATCTGTGGGCTATGTTTCTAGGTTCCTTATCTAGTTTGAAAGTTCGAAATTTTATAGTTGATTTATGTTGAATTTGTTTTGCTTTGAATTTCACTGACCATTTGAATGAAATTTGTTTGAATAGTGTTGAGCCGGCCGGATGATGAGGATGACTTCGTGTCTGATGGCGAGAATGCGTGGCTTCATGAGGTGGCAAGACTTGCGTGAGCTGGCATTAAAGTTTTATTTAGTTCAGGTTAGGGAGTCTTGGAGTCTTGTTGAATTAGAACTTTTGTTTGGTTAGAGTTTGAATAGGTTTAGAGTTTTTAGCTTTTAGAATTAGCTTTCTTGCCTTATTTATTTTGCATTGTAACCGATTGGGGAGTTGGTTGTTATTGAATAAAATTCAGAGATTATTTTCTCTAATTTTCCAGTTATGTCATTTTTGCTAAGAATGGTGTAACTGAAGCTTGGTAGCAAGAGTTCGTGTGTGAATTTGTTTGTTATCAGTAGACTGTTTTCGAATCAGCGTGTGTTTTCGTGTTGGAGCTTCCGCTACACCACTTTCTTTCTTGCAGATCTTGTTCGATTTAAACACTAGCGTATCTAGCTTCGAGTGCCATCTCAAACTGTCATCGGGGATCCATTGATCGTGACAAAGAGATTTCCCTACACCCCCAAATCCCCAAACAAATCTTAATCGTTGATTCTTAGGCATCAACACTGCTTGTGGGCTTAGAGCAATAACTAGTACAGCAATAACTCAAACTGCTTGTGAGTTTAAATAAATATTAAAAAAAAAAAAACACAAAACTTAAAATATACTAGTACAGCAATAACTCAAACTTGAGCAGGTTTAAGAGGAGCAGGTGAGCAGAAAAGAGGATCTGAGGCATAGAGAGACTCCATATTAAAATAATATTGATTTATTTGAAGGCAGCTTCCATACGAAGGTGTATCGATTTAGGATGCTAACGAGCTGGGGTTAACCGGATCCTTGAACGTGCACATGTAGGAACCAACCATTGAAAATACTAAAACAAGCAGCCATGGCCTGAAAGGCAGCTCATTGAAGAGTTTCATCATCAGTGCTGTTGATAAGAAAAATACAACAGAATTGAACGTAATTAGTATGCGGTTTGAATATGAGCTTTGATTTTCAATCTGACAAACAGAATTTACGCTGGAGCTGCTTTCATAGCCTTCATGAAATCTGCATCCTGGAAGATAGAATTTCAATGCTGTGTGGAAGGTTATGGTTGCCAACAGTGTGGAAATGAGTAATAATACATGATAAATGTTGCACTGTGACTCATTTCTAACTTTCATGGGACAGGTTTTGTGCAGGTATGATCGGTTTTGTCGAGATGCTTTCTCATTTATATTTTTAGCTCCCTGAGCTCCTGTCCATTGTACTGTCTTTTCAATTTTCATATCTGTCTTTCTACATCGTGGCGAGGCAGGTGGGATGTTCAGAGCTGTGAAATCACCGGCATCTATGGCATGATTCTTGAATTTGGAGGTACTTTTCACATTCTGCATCACACAAAACAGAGGACAGATTGCTATAATATTTGCTATTTACTTGTCATAGATTGATCTAAAAGAAGTGTGTAAAAAAGAAAAACTAACCCCATCAAGAAACATATTGGAGGCTTTGAGATCTATATAATTATCATCAAGCAGAAGATTAACTGATTTCAAATCTCTATAAGTTACTTGTTTTTCAGAATTATGATTCGAAGCCAGGCCTCGAGCAGCTCGCGTTGCAATTTTAACCCATTTACGACAAGATTCTGGTTGGATGGCAGGATATTCTACACAATCAACCAATTCGATCAATAGTTAGTGTAATACATCTGGTTATTATTTCCTTTAATTTCTGTGTAATGGTTCTTACTTCTGAAAAGTTGACTGTCCAAGCTTCCCTTCTGCATGAACCCAGATACAAAGAGCAGATCTTTATCTACCAAACAATATCCGAGGAGTTTTACAAAGTCTGACTGCACAAGTGACAAGTTAAGAAAAATAATTAGCAAAAATATAGTACCTTGAATATTTTCCCTTAACAAAACAGAGTAGTTTAAATGAAGAGTTGTACCTTGTAATGATGTTCCAAAGCTACGCATTCACGATTCAAGTCTACTTTCGCATAGAGATTCATCGGTTGTTCAAGGTTGAGAAGACCTTCTTCCAACTTATCAAGCAAAGATTTTTGTTTCAAGGAGGCAATAGTGGTGGGGATATCAAATTGCAAGACTGCTAAATCTCTTATTTCCCACAAAGTAGGCTGGACATTTTCGATGTGGTCGGGATTGTATACTTCATTGAATTCAATCATCACTTCTTCTACCATAGCTACCTTCAATTCAGGTTTTTGGTTACTGTCATAGTGGCTTCCCAAAAACCAAAATACTACATATATTTCACTCCCAAATATCTTCCTCGCAATTTCCTTGCAAAGCAAAGTCATGATGATAACTTCTCTGTGACGTAACGTCATCAGTTGACTACATAGAGAGAAATGTAGCAAGTTCATTGAAATTTCAGCTACATTTAAGGGAAGCTTCCTGGACACTTCACCAGCCTTAATTAATTTACACCAACGAAATTTTCAAAAGGATCGATGAAATTTTCATAAAATTTCGCAGAATTAATATTTTTTTTTTTTTTTTTTTTTTTTTTTCTGGTGTGGAATTCACCGAGATGGTTTCATCAATGTGTGAAAAGAAGAAGAAAGCTACTCCTCCTCCTCTTTAATTATTTCAACGCGGCTAAGTTTGGAAAAAGAGGCCTGAGAGAAAATGTGAAGAAGATACATTTCGGCTTCTCTGTTATGTTGGTTTCTCATAACCTGGAAAATCAGTGGATCCCCAAACGAAAATAGAAGCGATATTGTTTACAAAGAAGACCACCTCTTGTCACCCGACTTTTTACGTCAATACAACTACTTGCGGTATGATTAGGATCTATATATATATATTTAAATATTTTTTTAAATATATTTATTAAATTATACCAGGACCCGTTAAAATCAATTTAAAATTAAATTTTAATTTCTTAAGACCGGTTTGTGTGTCCCGGCTAATAATACTAATAATTAATAAATGAATATGTTAGAGTGTTTATATAATATTGTTTAGTCACTTCCTATCGAACTTAAGTTTTTAGATCTGTTGATTTCTAACATGTATTAGTACTTTATTATAAAAGGGTTCTTAAGTTCGAGTCCCTTTTTAAATGTGAGGGGTATGTTAGTAGGAGCAAAGACAATATATATATATATATATTTAAAAAACAGATTTTCTATTATCAGTTCGTCATGATAATAAATGTATCAGAACGAAAAATGTAGATTACTGTATACTTTGACTTAAAATATATGCTGTCAAAACTTCTCCATAATTTATGGTCTACATTTTTTGTCCTATCAGAACGAACCGACAATAGAAAGATTGATTTAAAAAAATGAATTTTCTATTTCTACCAATTTTAAGTTTTTATAATTTGGCCCCAATTGTAGACTTCCAGTTTTGCCCTTCAAAAACATTTCTTTGCAGTATAAAACTCTCCCATTTCTCCATCCAACACCATAGTTAATATACACACAGATTACTGAAACCAAAAACAGCAAAAGAGATGTCTTCAAAAGATCAGCTGGCGGAGAAGGTGGAGTTGGGGGAGGAGAAAAACACGTCTAGGGGTACGGCCATGTCTCGCATGCATGAGTTTCTGCCTGAAGAAGCTTTACTCTTAAAGTTTCTAGCAGAAAAATGGACTGGGAATCCTCTACACTTCGCCTGTGAACACGGAAGCCTCCGTGTTGCCATGGAGATAGCAAAAGGGAAGCCCGAACTTGTGACTATTGCGAATGAGGATGGTAACATAGCCATGCACCTTGTTTCTGCTAGAGGGGATGTCAAGATGGTCGAGTTCTTGGAGAAACTCCATCCTGGATCTTGCCTTGTAGAGAACAAGTCTTCAATGACTCCACTACAAATAGCAGTAGTGAAAGGCCACTCTGATGTGATCAGGAAATTAGTTTCTCTGAACTCAGAATCTCTGAAAAAGGAAACTCCCAAGCAAGAGACAGTTTTTCACCTTGCACTGAAGAATTCACAGAGTGATGCATTTCTAGTCTTGGTGGAAGAGTCCAAGAAGCTCAATCAAGTGCATCTCCTGAATAAGAAAGACGATGAGGGCAACACTGTATTGAGAATAGCTGCATTCAAAAGATTAACCGATGTAAGCTCTAGCACTCCCATTCTCTCTTACATAAACAGACTTTGTATATATATATAAGTGAAAATTTTCAGATGCAGGATTTCCAATATGATATCCTCTATTGCTATCGGTAGCAATTCAATAGGTACCGGTAGCAGTCGAGGATTTTGGAAAATCCCTCACCAAAAAGTTACTATTATTTAGTGACAGTTTGATAATTCAAATATATTGCAGATTGTGGAGTTGTTGCTCAATGACGAAGGGGTTATGGCAGCTTTAGGCTCGTGGTGTGCTGATTCTCCGGACACAGCTTCTCAGGAAATCAGCATGATCTTTCCAAAGCCCGCTGACGATGAAATATGTTCCTCAGAACCTCCGCAGTACTACTACTACTCCAGAGTTCTAAACAGGGCTCTCAATCGGTGGCCTGTGGAGACGAGGAATGTGTTACTGGTAGTCCTTGTAATGATTGCCACGGCAGCTTTCACTGTAGCCTCCAATCTGCCTGATGCTTTACTAAGAGAAGAAATCTATCTTTCAGGTTTAACGTTACATGCAACGGCAAGTGATTTCATATGTGGTAGATTGCCCACTGTTGTCTACCTCATGGTTTTCAACTCTGCTGGGTTTATGACTAGCATGGCTGTGATTAGCTACCTCATATGGCCGCTACCGCTCAGATCGATTCTCCTTTTTGTTGCGGTCTGCACATGTATTGTTTACATCATTTTAGTGGGCAAGATAACGCCTAGATTCTGGGTAAGAGTTGGCAACTTCAGCTTTTCAAGCATTTATTTGATGTGGACATCAGCTGTGGCCTTCATAGTTGTCGGAGTCACAATTATCAAAATGGGAAAATACGCTTTGCAGTGTTTTCGTTGGTTCCTCAAACGAGATTACTAGAGCCATTGAGATTCTTGAAGATCCAAAAGCATGACAGAATTCAATATAAAATCAAACCCCTCCTATTGGCATAGAAGCTCTAGTTAGTTGTTATTACAAGAGATGTTAACGAGCGACGACCATCGAAAGCAGATTATTGTTAAATTGAATTTGAGATTATCTGTAACCCGTGGTAAATTGTAATTACTAATAACACTCTCATGATTTTCATGAAGAGTTACCACAATTTTTAGAAGGGCTCCTTGCCTTTATAGCATTTCCCAATGTTTTGTTTCTAGGAAATATCCTTTGGATGATTGGGAAAGGCTCTTCTGTACAATTTCCACTTTTGAGAATTTTAGGTTGTAAATAACAAATATAAAAAATTGTGGGGTTAAGGGCTAGATCAATATTGTTTTGAGAAGTTAAAATCAAATTATTTAATAATTTGAATTGATTTGACTGCAGTTTCAAGGAGCATTTGAGAGGTTAATGAATAATGATAATGAAATTATCTGTATGATTTAATGAAGGGTGGCAATAGAAATTCTCGCTACATCCATTTTACTTTCTACTCCTATATTGAAAATTTAAGTAATGCTATTTTGTCCAAATTTGGTGTCTATATCTGGTATCCAAATGATATGACAACACCCTAATTCATTAATTTAAATTATACAAATCTAATATAATTTAAATAAATGGATTATAGTGGTGGACACCAAATTTAAGCAAAGTAACATTATTGTAAAATTATTATTTTTACTTCCTACAGCCTTCAAAATACCAAAATTATCCTTTTTAAGTATTATTCGTAAATTTAAACATATAATTTTTCTCATTACAACCGTTGTTCTTAGTAAAGGCATAATCAGCAGGGGTAGAACCAACAACGGAAGTATACTTCATAGATTTATCAAATACACCTATATCTTTTTCCGTTCCGGCATTGATTTATCAAGAAGAAGCTATATATCCTCTGGGTGGGTTGTTTTATTAAGCTGGTGGGAATAAAAAGTGTTCTTCCTCCATCTCACGGCGCACTTTTCCATGCCACCTAAAACCCCAAACTTAAGGGTTTATGCTAGATTGATGTTTAACTTATTACTTAGTAAATTTACATTTACAATAAATACTCTTAAGTAATTCTAGGGTATTTTAGTAATAGAAAAAAACCATTAAAATATTAGTGTAGCAAAGACTTTTTTGGGTGGCAATAGAGCCACCCTTTAATGAATCTTTTAAATGATCAAATTATCTTAATTTGTTGATTTAACATCTCAAACTCTTATTTCATATAAATCTATGAAATTGTTTAATATTATATTTCAAGTTTATTTTAATAATTATTTTTAAATGGTTATTTTTATTTATTGTTTATAAATTTATTTTATCTACTATTATAATAATTAGTAGACCATTTTATTTTATTTTATCTACTGTTATGAGTTAAATGTGATATAATTGTTTTTTATATTTCTTTCACATTTGAATTAACTAGATAATAGTAATACATTGGATAGTCATGTGAATTATATATATATATATATATAATTATTATACATTTTTATTTGATATTTGAATTAATTATTGATTTGATACCAATTAGAAATTAAAACATTTTAATTTCCAAACATATCTTTTTTAACATTATAATTTACCAAATTTATGCATACGACTTTTGAATCTTACAGCAGTGTTAGCAAAGGGTACGTGGGGTTATATATAACCCCACATGGTGTGTAACGTCTTTGCTAAAGACTTTTTCTATTTATTTATTTTTCCTACTAGAAGGTTTTAATTCTTACAATTGAACTAATTACCTTTTTAATTAAGAAGATTAGAAAATTACTATAAAGCAAAGGGTACGTGGGATTATAAAATTATTTTGTTGGTAACCTTCTTAATTTTCTATTGTTAATTAAATTTTTTAATTGTTTTATATTCATTTAAAAATAAAGACTAATTGCACAAACATCCCCTAACATTAGACATAATTACACGCATATGGAACTTTTTCCCATTATTATACAAACCTCCCCTGCCGTTAGTGGTCAACGGTTAAACTTTACCATTGACTCACTTATCCATTTAAAAAGTCTAAATGCCCCTACTGTGTAATATATTATTTAAAATAGTTAATTAAAAAAATCAGATTTTATTTCAAAAAAAAATAAGATTTTATTTTTAAAAAAAATCCAGATTTTTTTTTTAAAAAAAAATCTAGATTTTTTCCTTCTATAAATGAATTTTTTCCAATCTAAAAAAAATAAAAAAAATAAAAATAAAAATCTTATAAATCAAATTCTAAAAACAATCTTCTCAATTAAATTCTAAAATAAATAAAAAATCAAAGACCAATTTTCTCTCTCTTTTCTTTTCTTTCATCCATATTTCCCTAATTTAATTACTTAATCTATTATTATTTATTTAATTTAATTTTAATAGAAAAAAAGAAAAAAAAGAAAAAGAAAAAAAGGAGCAGATGCCTAGAAGAATGAAGAATGCATAAACATGGAGATCTCCAATGGAGATTTGAGTTTTTTGAGATTTTTTGTTGGTTCAGTGGTTGGAGACCTACAATGGAGATATTGAGTTTTTGATTGGGATTTTCCATTGGAGATTTTTAAATGGATATTGTTTGAGAATTTTTTGTTTTTGTGACTAGAGATCTCTCGAATTCTTCAATCTCTATGTTTATGCATTCTTCATTCTTCTAGGCATCTGCTCCTTTTTTTTTTTTTTTTTTTTTTTTTTCATTTTTTCTATTAAAATAAAATAAAATAAAAAATAATAGATTAAGTAATTAAATTAGAGAAATATGGATGAAAGAAAAGAAAAGAGAGAGAAAATTGGTCTTTGATTTTTTATTTATTTTAGAATTTAATTGAGAAGATTGTTTTTAGAATTTGATTTATAAGATTTTTATTTTTATTTTTTTATTTTTTTTAGATTGGAAAAAATGCATTTATAGAAGGAAAAAATCTAGATTTAAAAAAAAAAATCTGGATTTTAAAAAAAAATAAAATCTTATTTTTTTTTTTGAAATAAAATCTGATTTTTTTAATTAACTATTTTAAATAATATATTACACAGTAGGGGCATTTTAGACTTTTTAAATGGATAAGTGAGTCAATGGTAAAGTTTAACCGTTGACCACTAACGGCATGGGAGGTTTGTATAATAATGGGAAAAAGTTCCATATGCGTGTAATTATGTCTAATGTTAGGGGATGTTTGTGCAATTAGTCCTAAAAATAATGCTATAACGATTGATAAAACATTGAAGGAAGGGAAAATTTGGTCATTTCATCATTCAATCTCGGTCAATTGTTAATCAAACATCAGTCAACTGTTAGTCAAAGGAAGTTTCTTATAATAAAAGAAAAAATAATCAATATAGTTGTAATATTACAAAACGTTAAGGCAACCTTTTGAAATTAACCCAACAGTTCCACGTATAAAGAGCTGAAGCGCGTTGTCTGTTACGTAAAAACTCCGGTCACAAGATGGTCGTCTTTATTAACGATTTCGCTACCATTTCGTTTGAATCGTTTTGTAGAGGAAAATGTTCTCTGATTTTCCAGGTTACGAGAAACCGACACGACAGTCGACAGAGAAGTTTAGATGTCTCTTCTTCGCATTTTCTTCTCTGTCCTATTTTTCCAACTTCTCTGTTTTGCTTTTCACATGCACCAGAAAAGTTTATTGAGAGAAATTTTATGAAAATTTCATCCACCGAAGAACCTATTGGAAATTTTGTTTGTAAAGTGTCTCAGAAACTCCCCTTAAATGCACCTGAAATTTCATGGAACTTGCTATATATCCCTGTGTCATCAGCTGAAAACGTCACATAAGTTATCATGATGGCTTGCTTTGCTTAAGAAAAAATCTACTTATAGCTTCACTTAAGAATAATCAATTTAAGGAAAAGTTGGTAAGTGTTTGGTAAACTAAATTTTAAAATTGCTTAACTTTTGAAAGAATGGAAAATGTATTGAACAAAATTACTAAAATAGACATCAATAAATATTATAAATATGAAGCATTTAAAAAGAAATAAAAAAACAAATTTCTCATTGAGTCAACTCAAGAAAAGAATTATCATTGAGTCAGCTCAGTGACTTCTAATAACTCATTGAAAAAACTGAGTCAACTCAGTTTTTACCTAAACACAACAAAAAACTGACCGAGTCAACTCAGGTTCCTCATCCGAGTCAACTCAGTCTCCTTCTTCACCCACTCAACAGTCAACCTCTGCAAACTCTGTTTCCAATTCCTCCTCCGTTTCCAATCTCTGCAAACTCGTCGACTCTCCAATTCCTCCTCAGTTTCCAGCTCCACCGAGATCGTTGTCAGTCGCCTTCACGTGCCACCGATATCCTCTCTCCCGCCGACGACAAACAAATATTTGAAATTGCAAGATCTTCGCCGATCGTGGCATCACGAAGGAGGCTTCCGGCCTTTTCAAGATTTCGTCGAAGTCGTCGAAGAAGAACCAACCTTTGAGACGGAATCTCCACGGAATCACGAAGGAATTGAGACGGAATCGCGATTGGATTCGAGTCAAAGTCCTACTCCATCAATTCTGGCGGATGCCTCCTCCATTCTCGTCTCCTCCGCTGCTAGAGGAGTTGGTTTCCTCTGGCAACTTCGTCGCCGGAGAAAGCCGGTCCTCCTCCTCCGGCATCGATTTCTGGCAGTGGCCACTAGTCCCAGTTTTAGTTTTTTAAAATTTTTATTTTTTTTCCTTGAAAAGAAATTTTAAATTTGTTATTATATTATTATTAAATATCTGGGTAATATCGTCTTTTAATAAAATAGGGAGGGTATTCTGGACATTGCATAAGCAATAAGTTAGCTTCTGCTTCTAAAAGCAACCCCCACCTAGCTTTTCAAAAGCTGATTATTAGAGGAGCAAATTGTGAAACAAGTTGCTTTTGGGAATTTTACCAAACACTCATTTGCTCAAAACTTGAGAAATAAGTGATTATTTCTCAAGTAAAAGCAATCCCAAACATAGCCTTATTTAATTTTGCAAGGAAATTGCGAGAAAGATGTTCTGACGTATGGAAGACTCCTTTGTTTTGTTTTCTCATTACTGTTAATATCATTTTGGCTTTTCGGTCAAAGCTTTTGATTCATTCGTTTGACTTAATGAACTTTTGTACACATATATATACAAGTGAAGCGATAAGAATAAGCCATTGTGACATTAAGAAGAAATTTGAGTTGAAGGTAGCTATGGCAGAACAAGAGATTGTTAAATTTGATGAAGTGTATGAACCTGACATCGAAAATGCCCAGCAAAGAGAGAACCAGGCTACGTCGCGCAATACAAGAGATTTCGCTATCTTTCTGAGGCAGAAGCGGACTTTTTTTCCTAGTTATCTATCAGAATTTCTCCAGCGATTTGATAGCCTCATCACACATGCTCCCATTTTGGAGCTTGTGAAGAGTTATTCTTCAGGACTGATTGAAACAAGTGTAATACGTTTGGAACCTGAATGGGTAGCTTTGGAACATCATTATAAGGTACTCTGTATAAATGTTTTAGTTGAATTAATATATGTAATTAAAATGATTTGATATGGTCTATATTTAATTTTCTTCAATTTCACTTGTAAAATTAAATTTAACTTTTAGAAATAGGGGAATGCTATATACCTTTCCCATTTGTCTTTTTCACTTATTGCTTGACACGTATATACTTTTTCATTTAATAAAAAACTCTTATTTTTTACTACAAAGTTTGTTTACTTCTTTACCCCTTATTAATGAAATGATAGAAGTAACCATCAGGGGTAAAGACGTAAACAAGCTTTGCAGTAAAAAGTGAGAGCTTTTTATTAAATAAAAAAGTGTATACGTATCAAGTAATGAATGAGAAAGATAAATGGAAAAAGCAAATAGGAAAGGTAGATAGCATTCCCCTTAGAAATATCTCATATGTGTCGGTAGACAGCGGCACTTACAATACACTTATAAAAAGTCTGAGTTTTTACCTCCAAAATTCACCGACGCATGCAGGGGCCATTTAGAAATTTGGGTGGGCTGTAGCACACCCAACATTTTTGAAAAAAATTAGTACGTTTGAGTTAGTTTAAAAAAGATTTAAAGCCCACATTCAATGTAGATGTTGTCAACCCATTAAGAAACTTCAATATTCAATTTAAATCTAGAGTGGCGATATTGACACTCCTCAAAAACTGTATGTACACCCTTTCCGTAAGTACACCACTAAAATATTTTAAAAATCTTTGGTTCGTAAATAAACCCCACTTAATGCCAAAAATATCATTTCTTTAATTTTATTGTATTATATTTTTGTTAGCACACCCCGCTATTTTGTTATCTAATTAGGTTTATTTAAAATTTATTATTTTATATCTTTTTATTCAAATAAATAATTTCTCTTTAAAAAAATAATTTCTAACTCCTGTAAAAACATTTGATGTCACTAAAAAATTGTATGAAAAAAATTTCTTTTCATTGCATTAAAACTTCTTTTTTAAAAAATAATAATAATTCTTTATATAAAATGAGGCTCTCAGCACACAACAGTGTATCTCAATTCCTTTGTTCCTAAGAAAGTTTTATTTATTTATTTTTAAATAACAATTGTTCATAAGAAAGTTTATTGTTGGTATTGATTTTTGTTTCACTCAATTATAGTAGTTAAGGTGGCGTCCTGCAGCGCGTTTTCAGCCTGTTTTCGTTTTTATTTTCCAAAAACGCTTTCGAATTCGCGTCCTGTAAACCGTTTTTCATTTTATTTTCGAAATACAAAAACAAAATGAAAAACAAAAGTAGTGTTAAAAGTGGAAATTTTGAAATACAAAAAAAAATTGTTTTTGTTTTTCATTAAAGTGGGTCCCATATTATTAATAATATATTTTATTTTAATAAAAAATATTTTTTTTCTTTTTTTTGTCTCTTGACCAGACATCATCTTCTTTCTCTTTCATTTCTCTCTCCTCCTTCATCTTCTCTCTTCTTCATCTTCTTCTTCTTCCTCTTCTTCTTCCTCTTCCTTTTCTTCTTTCTCCTCCCTCATCTTCTCTCTTGAACCGCCGATCGTCTCGTCACCGTCGATCTCGCCGCCGTCGACCTCGCACCGCCGTCGACCTCGCCGGTCTTCTTCTTCCTCTTCCTCTTATTCTTCCTCTTCCTCTTCTTCCTCTTCCTCCTCCACTCGCCGTCTTCTTCTTCTTCTTCCTCTTCTTCTTCTTCTTCCTCTTCCTCCTCCACTCGCCGGATCTGCTCTGCTTCCACTCTCTCCGCTGATCGCCGGTTGCCGTCGCCGGTTGCCATCGCCGATCTGGTCTTCTTCTTCAGCTGGTCTTCTTCTTCTTCTTCTTCTTCCTCCTCTTCTTCTTCTTCCTCTTTAACTGGTAACTTCTATTTTAATTATTAATTACATTAAAAAAAATTTTGATTAATTATTTAATCAATTTGTATATAATTGTTATAATATATTTCAATTTTCAAAAGTTTTCGGTTATCCTACCGAACGCGTTTTTTCTGTTTTTATTTTCAAAATACGGAATCCAGTAAATGCTACCAGACGCGTATTCGGAATTCAAAAATGAAACCAAAAACACTGTTTTCATTTTCATTTTTATTTTCGAAAAACAAAAACAAAAAACGGCTTACAGGACGGGCCCTAATTGTTTGTCAACTCAATCAATTTGTATTCCTTAAAAGAAATTGAAATTAGTATTTAAAATAGAAGTTAGGGTTTGATAAAATAGAAAGGTTTTTATTATCATATCAAACAATTAATAGAAAACTTCATTTTTATTTTTTTACAAAGCATTGATATAAAACTAATTGATAATTATTGGTGTGTACTTACAAACTATTTAGTCCTTTAAGTAATTTTACTCTAGGATAATATTGGATTTTTAAAAATATACTAAATGAGGGTGTATATATAGTTTTTGAGTGGTGTAAATATCGTCAAGTTAAATATTATGAGCCCTATAGCCTAAATTTAACATTAAAAAATGCCCAACTAAGCAATAGTCCATAAACAAATGTTAAATTACCAAAGCCAAAATATAAAAAAATTAAAAAACCACAACCAAATTGTTTGGTCATCTACATTGAGAGGAAACTTGTCGATTCTATGATTCCATATCAATAATTGATATTGTGCTCCAATTCGACAATATCTAGTTGTGTATGTAATGCATTTTTTTGTTATTTTTTTATGTGTTTTTCTTGCATTTGATATGTATTTGAGGGTAAGACTCATTATGCCCCCCTAATTTGGTATATCATTGATACTTTTAATGAAACTTTTCTCGTATCGTTTTGATTTGACTATTATAAAGAAAAAAATTTGTTTGGTTGTTATAGTTCAAAATATTATGCCTTTTAAGTAAGAAAATAAAATTTATATTAGTCTACTCAAAAAAAAAAAAAAATTTCTAGTCACACCCCTACGCATGTGGTTCATGCTATTAAAAAAATTACTACTCTGTCAAGCTGTTTTGTTAGCAACTTTGTACTCAAGCCATTTCGTCAGCACTCTGTCAAGCCGTTTTGTGGACACTCTTGTCAACTCTATCAAAATGTTTCGTCGGCACTTTGTCAAGCCGTTTCATCGGCACTTTATCAAAGTCATTTCATTGTCACTCTTGTCATGATTGCGAGTTGCACCACAATATCGCCACCTTCGTCGTTTTCAGAGGCTTCTAACTATTCCAACGCCGTCTGCTGCTATCCGATCGGTGTTCTATGGAAGTTCCACGTGCACAAATCGTGACCTCTGGTTGGGTGTTGCACTGCACTGCCACCTTCTACGTCTTCAGAGGCTTCCGACAGTTCCAATGCTGCCATACGCAATTTGATCGGCATTCCGTGGACACGTAGGGCCGGCCCATGAGGGTAGTAAACCCAGCAAAATGCTGGGGCCCCTAAAAAGTCCAATCCACTTCTTCATTTTTTATAAAATTAGGGGCTCCAAATGATTCAATCTACTTTTTCACATTTTAAAAAATTAGGGGTTTCAGGTCCAATATATTTAAGTTTAAGAAAGTCCAATCTTTAACATTTCTTTACTTTTTTCTTTTTAATAAGACTCAATTATCTATATCTAGTTCAATATAATAAAAATAAACATCAATGTCCAATTGAATTAAAATATATCAGACTTAGTTTGACATCGTCTGAGTCAAAATTGTTCGAGTTCAATTGAATTTTTTTTTTTTTTTTTTTTTGAAGGAGACTCAAATTGCTAACCTTTCTTTGCTAACCTAGTTTGACATCGTCTGAGTCAAAATCACCGCCCTCTCTCTCCGTCGACTAGCCTTCTTTCCCATTTCGGTTTGCTTCCAGAAAGGTGTTTGTTTCACCTCTCAATGTCTCCTTTCTTTTATTTCTGAAAACAGTCCACCATTCCTTGTAATTTACAAAATCGGTTGCTTTTATTTTTGAACTTTTGAAGTATTGGTTGAATTTAGTTGAATTTGGATTTGACGCTATTTTTTTTGGTTTTCTTTGTAATATTGAATTTTAATGTTAGTGATAATAATTTTATATAGGGCCCCGATTTTTGTTAATATCACAAAATCGCTCGGGCCCAAAAATGTCTGGAAACGGTCCTGTGGACATGCATCACTTGATTTTTTTTTGGTCACTTCTTCCACTGCTCACAATCGTCGAGTTATGTCTCACCGTTGGTTCACTACATATTGCTAGCCATAGTTCTATCAAACCCTAGTTTCTTAGCCGCCCTACGTTGACCAACCTACATATATCTTCACCAAAGCTCCTTATCCTGATCGTTTCAACGACTTGGTTTTTAAACCCAAGCTTGCTTCTGTTTCGCTATCTTGAATAGGAATGGCAACAAGTCGGGTTTGGGTAGGATTTTTCTAAATCTCAACCCACAAAACATTTTGTATCTAAACCCAACCGCCAGCTTGAATAATTTCACTAGTTCGGGTTTTGAGGAAACCCGTACCTGACATGCGAACTTATTCGAGTTCAGGTTTTGACCCGTGAACCTAAATAGCAATTTAGGTTGTACTTTTAACCCTAAACGATATCATTTTGAGTTTAGAATTCTAATTTGCTCAAATCGACGTTGTTTGAAGCAAAGGTTTTTAAATTAATAGGGTTCGCGGATTCGGGTTTTTAATCAAACCCTAACCCGCTTCAAGTGTGATTCTTTATAACCGAACCCAACCCACTCGGTTTGGGTTCAAGTGGGTGTCCGTGGGTTGGGGTGAAATTGTCTTTCTAATCTTGAGTTTATAGGGATGTTATCCTATCAATTATCATATATGATATAATTTGATGTAGACTATTTCCTGTATCATAGAATTAGTTCTGATTTGATTTCCTTAGGTAGACTATAAATAGGTACATATTCATTATCGTGAAATATAGATTTAAGTTCATGACATGGATGAATGAATTGAATAATCGTGGAATCAAATGGTGAGATGATACCTTATATTTATGCTAATTATTTGTTATATGTTAAAAAGAAGTTTATGCAGATCCTTGAAAAACCGTTGGCATATTGTTTTGTGGATAAGGATCTGCTCTCTGTATGTGGCTTCATGCAGAAGGGAAGCTTGGACAATCATCTTTTCAGAAGTAAGAACCGAACAAATTGAATTACACAGAAATTAAAGGAAATAAAAACCAGATGTATTACACTAAATATTGAATTGGTTGATTGTGTAGAATATCCTGCCATCCAACCAGAATCTTGCCGTAAATGGGTTAAAATTGCAATGGGAGCTGTTCGAGGCCTGGCTTCGATTCATCATGCTTCGAAGAAACAAGTTATTCATAAATATTTGAATCCAGTTAATCTTCTGCTTGATGATAATTACAGAGATCTCAAAGCCTCCAATATGTCGCTTGATAGGGTCAGTTTTTCTTTGTTCTTCACTCCATTTTAGATCAGTGCTCTCATTTATTGTGACATGTATAGAATACATAATCTATGACAAGTGAATAGCAAATATTATAGTAAACAGATGATTTTCTGCTTTCTTTTATTTTCAATTTCTTCTGTCCTCTGTTTTGTGTGATGCAGAATGTGAAAAGTACCTCCATATTCAAGAATCATGCCATAGATGCCAATGATTTCACAGCTCTGAACATCCCGCCTGCCTCGCCACGATGTAGGAAGACAGACGTGAAAATTGAAAAGACGGTACAATGGACAGGAGCTCCAGGAGCTAAAAATATAAATGAGAAAGCATCTCGACAAAACCGATCATACCTGCACAAAACCTGTCCCATGAAAGTTAGAAATGAGTCACAGTGCAACATTTATCATGTATTATTACTCATTTCCACACTGTTGGCAACCATAACCTTCCACACAGCATTGAAATTCTATCAACCAGGATGCAGATTTCAAGAAGGCTATGAAAGCAGCTCCAGCATAAATTCTGTTTGCCAGATTGAAAATCAAAGATCATATTCAAACCGCATACTGATTATGTTCAATTCTGTTGTATTTTTCTTATCGACAGCATTGATGATGATACTCTTCAATGAGCTTCCTTTCAGGCCATGGCTACTAGTTTTAGTACTTTCAATGGTTGGTTCCTACATATGCACATTCATGGATCCAATTAACCCCAGCTTGTTCTCATCCTAAATCGACATACCTTCATACGGAAGCTGCCTTCAAATAAATAAACATCATCTAAGTATAGGGGTGTGCTTAAATATTTCTGATCAATGTACATCGGATTTGTAATTTGTAAGAGTTTCGAAGAATTATCATGCCTGTAGGCTATGTTATAAATAAAACATAAACAGATTATTAAATTTTTGTTTGTGTATTCATTTACATTTGAAGTATTGAATTGGCATTAATCAACCCAATTCAGTTTCTATTGACAAAAACCTGAAACATAATCTTCAACAGATAAATAGAGCAAAATCTTTACTATCATTCACACATTGGAAAAAAAATACACCATAAATCCTGCTTTCCAGTTTGAAAATCAAAAGCTCATATTCAAACCCTTAGCATTTTTCTTATCTGCAGAGCATTAATGATGGTACTTCTCAATGAGTTTCCTTTTAGGGTTCAGGCCATAATTTACACACTGAACAAATTAAAAGCGGCGGGCAGTGTGATGAATAATACGTATCGTATTGCATTACCCTGGAACATAAACAACTTCAACTGACAATAAAGCAAAATCTTTTTCATAATTCACACATTGCACAAATTTAAATCCGACAAGCAGTAAATCATAGGTTTTGCATTCGATTACAGCTTCATTTTGGAAACCAGATTATCATAACTATAGCAAATACAATATTGGTAAAACAGAATAGCCCTGGTATACAACAGTGTTTGGGAGGAAATGAAATGTCACCAAACGCTAGCAAGTGTCCCAACATATTGATAAGCTTCGAAGCATGAAAATTTCATAGGATCTTGTAAATGCGCACAATTCCTAAAATTGGGACATAGCGAGAGATCAAAAATCTTTTTGAAAGTATTATCATAAAAGCTGTATTGTATGACCTTACCACCAGGTGTGAGCAACACCATGTATGACTCTTCCTCATTTGCTTCTCTGATAATCTCAAGTATAGAGAATTCATGATTGAATTCCTCGTTGTGGAACAACGCATGAACATGGTGATTTCTAATCGTCTCAGGAAATGCAATTGTTATTCCATCAACATCAACACGATACTTCATGAACCACCCTGAATAGTCTCTTTCCATCTCGTAGACATTAAATTTTGTACTACTCGGGCCATACATATCAACAAGATGCAAATGTCGGCGAGACTCTCCGAAATACCTTAACCTTATCCTATGTTCAGGAATTAGGGTTGCAGGCATCGGCATTTCATGGAGTTGTACCTCGTCAATATTCCAATACAAGAATGTACCAGGCAAATTTACCCAATGGATAGCTCCATTGCAGAACAGCCCATTTCTGAATTGCACGCTAGCATCCACAATAAAAGGATCACCAGCGAGCCTCCAAGAACGTGTCTCAGACGAATAAATCTCCAACTGATAATTATTTGGTTGATTTTCTTCATCAGGTCGACAGACACAAACAACTTTGTAATGAGGTGATGCTTCAGGATCATAAGCGAAGATGATATCGGAAGGAAATCTAATATCTTCATATCCAGGTACAGTAAGCGTGATAAATTGCTTGGTGGTAGGATTGCATATGTAAAGCTCACCCCAACCATAGTTGTTGCAGCATATTAACCCATGACAAGAATGTAAAATATTTAAACAAAAATTTACACAAGGGAACTTAATGGTATGGTTAATTGGCATGTCTTTGAGTGGAACAAACTCGAAATGACGATAGCAAAAAGGCTTCTGCAAAAAAAGGCCCGACACTAAGGGAAAAAGGCAGCGCGAGAGGTGAGGACTGGAAATGAGAGAGTGCCAATGTTTAGATACAGATTTGAATCTGAGAAGAGATTTTACAGGTAAATGTTTGAGGATTTCTGTTAAGAGATCATCATTATTTGCAATGGCATCAACCGTTTGCCTCCTTTTACCAGAAGACATATTTGATAATTTGAGCTCTTTCTCAATTCCAATATGGCCTGTTTCAAGTAGTGAATATACAAGAGCTATGAAGAAAAAAACACACAAGAAAATATGTAACACAACACAAAAGAATTGAAGCAACAGATTTGTGTGTTAGTTCAGGATTTAGCGTACCTACAGAATCAATAGCAACTCGATTGCAGCGCAATCATCCAATAAGCTTTGACAAGTCCAGATGAAGAACCAATAAACATCAAAGGGTGAGCTTTGATACCCAACTGAGTTCAACGCTTAGAAAATATTCATTTCAAGTCCATAACAGCCCCAATGACACTAGTTTTGCATATTTTTTGTCCCTTCAATCAATCAAACGATATCTATCACTGAAATTGAGAACAAAAGTAATACCAAACCTTCAATAACTTAATTATCCAAAAATTATATGCTGTCTCAAATCTAATTCAGCCCTTAAAATTCTTTGTTTGATAATTTTCTTGAAAACCCATCAAATTTTTAAACAAATTACAGTAATAAGAGGCAACTATAAGATCAATTGTTCAGAATTTTACTAAAACCCCTCACCCAATTTCCCATAAATTACTGAACAATCATTCATAATCCTAGAGAGAAGCAAACTTCACAAAGGGAGAAATACATACAAAACAAAACTCAAGTGAAATTCTGAACACTAACCTGAATTCGAATTTCGCCAACCGGAGATTAAATCAGGTTTGTTTCTCCTTACTTCCGTTTACTGCTTTTCGTTTTTCATTTCGACTTTCGTTTATATATATATATATATATATATTTTTGTGGTAGTTGACTTGACTATCAAAGCATCTTTTATCAATAACGTTAAATATCCCATCTAAAATCCCATCTTTTTCATCTTATTAAATGTGATATATGAGGTGTCAAATTGTGAATGAATATACGTTAATGATGATTTATCTCACCTACCCCTATATATCCACTTACCATTTGACACCTCACATGCCACATGTGATGTGATGAAAAAGGTGGGATTTGAGGTAGGATATATAATATTACTAATCTTTTATAGTATGACATAATATATAAAAGAAAGAAAACTAAAAGTAGCCATTGGAAACATTACACTTTCGTTAGTAACCATTTTTAAAAAAAAAAATTCAGTGTATGTAAATTATAAGAGTACCCCCGTTATTTTTTTTAAAAAAAAAAAAAAAATCTCAAACTTGAAATCATGACTAAAAACTTGAATGTTTAAACTTGAGATCATGACTAAAATTAAATGTGAAACTTGAAATCATGTCCAATTTACCTTCTTCCCCAAATTCCCCAAATTCTTAAATTAGGTTTTTTTTTTTCTTCCCTTTTTTCTGCTGATCACATCACCGGCGGAGGGGGAGCTTCGATAGCCGTGAAGCCCAGGCGAAGCACAACGCACGGCGCATGACGCACGACGGCGCACGGCGCCAAGCAGCGTTGTCCCCTTGGTTCGTGAAGCCAACAGCGCATGGCGCAAGACGATGACACTGTCACTATCCCGAAGCTAGGAAGCACACTGACGCTCGGCGGTGCACGCTCAGGCGATATCGGCGGTGCACGTTTCACGGTTTGGTTTGGATGGGGAGAGAGAGAGAGAGAGAGAGAGAGAGAGAGAGAGAGAGAGAGAGAGAGAAAAGAGTGTTTTGGGGATGATTTTTATATGGGGGCATTCAAGTAATTTTACAAAAATATGGTTATTAACAATTAAAATTTCATTTGTGGTTACAAACAAAATTTGTATATTGTATGTGGTCATTTTGAGTAATTTCCACTATATAAAATTGATTATAAAATGAATTTAAAATAGAATTTTTAAAATATTCAAAAATCAAAAGTAAAGTAGTAAATTTGCAATAGCTATGACTTATTCATTAAAAAAAAAAAAAAAAACATGAGAATACTTAAAAAAAAAAAAAAAAAAAAAAAAAAAAAACTTCAAATAAAAATAAAAAACAAGAAAAACAAGAAAAACATTCAAGTTCTATGATATGGAATTGTATGAACCAAGATGTGGTCACCAATCACTAAGTTTGAACAACATAGGTTTCGTTTTGTTATTAAAATTTGCATAACTTGTATGTCTTAAACTATTAGAGAATGAAGTTTTAACGGAAGATTTTTAATTTTATACCGCTGGCATGTGTATTATAGTCATATTTATACCATATAATTGTTAAATATTTTATAGTCATATTTAGATATTTTTAGATTATTGATTATTTTAATATATATTTTTAGGTTTCATTATTATTATTATTTTAATATTTTTATCCAAATTTTCATACTATCCATAAATTTTATATCAATATCCATCGATATCGATATTTCTACCAAATTGTAGTACCGATATATCCTTTGATATAGATATTTTCATCCTTGGTCCATCGAATGGATTTTTATCCAATCTCTTTTATTTATTTATTGATATATTACAATAATTCGAGGTTTAAGTAGCATGACTCAAACACACAATCTCAGTGCAAGTTATAAGGGGCATACAAGGCCAACCTCATTTCGTTTCCTTATTTTATTTTATTTTATTTTATTAAATTTTTTTTTTATTTATTCTTTCCTTCTCATTTACTTCCCACATTCAGAGCATCCCTTTTAATTCATCAGATATTAAAGCACTCTTTTTGGTTTTGGCCAGATTTTTATAAAAAGTTTTCATTTGAGCAATACTATACAATCAAAAAATTAAACGAAAATGATGTGGATTTTTTTTTTTGAAAAAAAAAAGGAAAAAAAAATGATGTGGAATTGATTTGTCATTAGAGCTCGGACTAAACTTTTGAGTTGTCAAACATTAGCTTAAAAAAAAAAAAAAAATACTAAAACCCTCCTGCATTTTCTTCCACTATCTTAATTAGAATTTGTGGTAAAATTTTGAAGTGTAGTTAAAATTGACCAGTTTAGACAAGTACAAATAAAGGGTGTATAATTCATTTGTGAAGTAATCAAAACAAATCAACTAACACTACTACAAAAATGTAAAAAGACATCTGTTGTTTAAATCGGTTTTTTGATAACCGATTTAAAAAAACTTTTAGAAATCGGTTTTTATAAAAACTGATTTCTTAAATATTGTAGTTTAAAAAGACAACGGTTTTAGGGAAAACCAATATGGATTTATTTTCCAATAAGAAATCGGTTTTCCTTAAATAAAAAATTGGCAAGTCTATTCTTCACTGAACAAGAAGAAACAAATCAAAATAAAAACTTCCCTACAAAATAAAAGTAGTGTTTCATTTCATTTCAATTTCGCCTGACTGGTTGTGTGATTCAACCTTAGCACTAGTAGACAGAAGATTTGAATCCTGCAGTCTCCTCATCAGCCAGTCTGCAAATTTATTAAAACCCAGCAGAAAATATTTCCCCACAAAGTAGTAGGAGAGTCCCGGAGAAAATGTAGCTCAGAGCAAGTATCCACATTAGACGATAACTCGAAATGTCATGAGAGCCGAGTTTGATGAAGAATTCTGGCATAGAGAGAAACAGAAGATATCCTAAGGGAAGTTTATATAGCAGCACAGTAAGGAAGCATGCACTTATTGTGAGAGTAACCGTAAGGAAGACCAAGAAGTAGAAAACAAGCGGCAATCTTCCAGATGCTACTGCTTCAAACTGGAATGGTTCACTTACATTAATCTTATCTTTCGGAAAATAAGTTGGTAGAGCAGAGCTTACTGTAAATACAACCCCTATGAAAATTGCAAGGATCACCAATAGGACTTCCCTTTTCTCCGTTAGCCACATCGAACTAGAACGGCTCCTACTAATCGAAGACGCTGACTTTCTCAAGGTATTGGATTCAATGGCACCATGCTCAATAAGAATGGGGTGAATCCAATCTGCTGAAACTGAAGAATTACTCATATTGCAGAGATCCAAGGCTGTATGTCCTTTCTTGTTCGTGGAGTTTATTAGCTCCTAGAGGCCAGTCCTCGAACTCGAATAATAAACAACCAACATTTTCACAATCTGTGACACCACAAGATAATCCTTTTATTAGTATATGTACTACCTAAACATCTTAATGAAGCTGAATGCAGGTTTCGGATGTAGTAAGCAACAAAACAAACCTATTAGGTACAGAGATAGATGGATCAAGCTTACGAACTAGTTCGTTGGAGACTGCAACATGTAAAACAGAATCTCCTTGTTAATCTTTCTTTTTAAGGAGATTCTCTTTTCCAATCTTCTCTGCCTCTTCCAATAACACCTTAAAAGCATCACATTTGTTGTTTTTGACAGCAACATGAAACGCCGTCTCCATCTGGGAGGTCCGTATTCCAAGTGACTTAGGACACCGAGATCAATTCTCTTACCACATCTCCTTGTCCATGCCTTACAGCCGTATGAAGGGGAGTCATAGACAAGTTGTTTCGCACATAGCAAAGTTTGGAATCAATCTGCACCAAAACACGGACCATTTCATCATCTCCCGTGGCGCAAGCCAAGTGCAGGATAGTATTACCATCTTGGTTTTTCATTCTGGCAAATTCAGGTTTCCTTGTTCCAATCTCCTTAATAAAATGGAGACTTTTCGAATTGTAAGCCAGAACGAAAGGATCCTCTGGCCAAATCTGGGCTGCAAGCTCCAATATTTCTGGCATTGTCGAGAGTATTGACTTTAATGATCCGATATCATCATCATTTATGGCATCGGATAAGCTTGAAAAACTTGGCAATGAGTCGTCAGAAATTGACATTGTTGAGCAATATTCTCTTCTTCACTCCTCTCTGTTTTTTTCTCCTTCAGTACTAGACAGAATTGGAAGAATTGTAAAGTGAAGCACTTAAATTGTGTCAAATGCTCTTTTCGGCGTCGTTTCCAATGCGGGTTTTCTAACTAAAGTTGAAACTTGAAAGTTAGCTGGTAAACTAAAAGTTTTCTTGGTAGGAACTAGGAAGCTTCACTGAAGGTTAATGAACATTCAACACCCTGTTTGTCTTGAGGAGTGCAGCCGTGTATCTTCTCTGTATTTGAAGTCTTGAGAAAACAAAGAGAAGGAAGAAAGACAAATCTTACCAACCTCACAAATGGACTCTGCTGACAACTCAGTTGTATCATTGAAGAGCTTATTGGATGCTGTCAGAAACGATGATGTCCAAAGATTGAAATTTTTGCTCTCAATCAATCCGGGAATCTTGGACCTTGCTGCGAAGAATTGGCCTGAAAATCCTCTTATTGCTGTCTGCAAGCTGAGAAGTTTCGGTGCTATCGAAGAGATCAGAATCCGGAAACCTGAATTGGCCCACCTGAAAGATGATGGAGATTGTTGCGATTTGTTGCACTGGTCTTGCGTTAGAGGAGATGCGGAGATGGTTAAGGTGTTGGTGGGTCTTGACTCCCAACTTTGCTGTGTATGTCTTACCGAGTTGTCTATGATTCCTCTACAAACAGCTGTCATCCAAGGCCCTTTAGATGTGATAAGAGAATTACTCCGTGCACGTCCAGAGTCACTTGAAGCAGTGACTTCCCTAAACGAGACGGTGTTCCACTTAGCTGCCAAGTTCCATCAGCCCGAAGCTTTAATGTTTTTGTTGAAAGAGGTTAAGCCTAACCAAAGACACCTGCTTTTTGTTGTGGACTGCGAAGGATTTTTTGTTCCTACTGAGAACATGAACCTATTCACCGTAAGCTATCCTGCAATCTTTTTCTTTCTCTGTTTTTTTTTCTATAACATATTTGCACATTTTAATTCTATGCCTAGCATGTATGGTGTTACAGGATGAGACTATTGAACAACTTGACTCTGAGTCTGAGGACAATGACCAGCAACAGCCTAATTTTCACTCCGAGAGCCATTTAATTATTTCAGATGACTTTGTGAACAATCATCCTGTACTAGAAGTCATCACCTTCGATGAACTGCAGAGGTTTCAGAACGAGATGATAATGGGTTGTAATTCTCGGTGGTGGCTCTTAAAGAAGAGGAAATTTATGTTGATTTTCCCGGCAATACTCTTACGTTTGGGTTTTCGCTCAACCGTGATCCTCCCATATTTCTTCCCCAGAGAAAAGTCTATACCAAATAATCAAGTAGTATTTCAATTGAGGGATATAGTAACTAGACATCTGCCTCCGGTTTTCTACATCATGACCTTGATCACAATTGTCCTCACGACAAGCTCGATCAATCTGACGATGCTGTTGTTTTCACTCCCTTTCGGAAGTCTTCTGTTTCTTTGTGGTATTTCAACTTTTGCACTTTATGTTCTTTTGACATATTGCATCATGCCTAGATTCTTTGTTAGAATCGGCTCCCATGAGGTTTCAAGTTTTCAAGTAATGTGGACTTTTTTCTTGGTAGCTGTCATATTTCTTCTAGTGAAATATTGCTTTCGTAAGCCGATTCTGAGGATGAAGAATCTGCTTACATTGGTTCTGTCAGATCTGTGTTTCCGGTTTACAGCGGCTCTGTTAGTTCTGTGTTTCCGGCTCAAAGTGGTTCTGTCATATCTATGGTTACGGCTTAAGCAGCATATCCAGCGAAGAATTAGTTACAACATAATTACGAGTCATGCTACCATACAGCTTCATTAGTTTCTATTAGTTTCCTGGAAAAAATTTCAGCTGTAAAAAGTTTCGATTTTTAAAATTGTGTGAGACTCAAAGGCAATGTGCATCTGTTTGATAATTTTATACCAAAACTGTTGTAATTTTATACTTTTGTTTTTAATTTTTATAAGAAACAGAACATTTTGTTCCTAGATAAGCATAAACGATTACAAATGTGACAATAGATAACCTAAGCATAATGCAAAGGGTAATTCTAGACATCTCATTGTTGTATTTCACTTATATCTAAATATTTATTGAGTAAATTAAATTATTACCACCGCCTAGTGTTGATTGGTTATAAAAAGAGTTTATTTAGTCGGACAATATCCTAATTCAAGTTGCTGCTTGTTATTATGAGAAAAGGATTTGGAACCGCACCTCGGAAATGACACCGAACAGCATCCTAGCAATTGCTTGTAATTTATATGCAAGAAAATGTTTATGAGATATATTGGAAAATTTCTCAAGTATATATTCTGGAAAAAAAAAATGTAAGAAGAATCTCTTAATGGAACTCTTGGTTAGTTTAGTGAAACTCAGATTAGGAAATTCAAAATGTTTGGAGATAGAAATACCAGAATGTATATAATTTTTGGGCTTAATCAAATACAATTAAAAGAATTTTGATTCTTACTTGAATTCTTATTGTTACTGAATTTTCCACTTAATGATCATTTTGATAACTCGATCAAATTAAATAGGTAATTTTAGTAATAAATATTAATTTTATTAAATCTATATAACAGTAATAAATTAAATAATTATTCTTTTCTTTTAGTTAAGAATATGTAAAATATTAAGTTTTATCATTTGGCAATATACATACAATATTTCAATCACACACCAAACACAATATTTTATTATGTATAAATATAATATATTACAATCCAATCCAATTTAATTCTATATAATACAATATGGCGGTGTTAGAGACACCTTGTATCGTTACAAAGAGACAACATTACATTACAATTAGAGAAAAGAAAATTGAGCAAGAGTTTCCTGACTTCAGTTTTCGGTCATCTTCTCCTGCTTTGCTTTATTTTTCTTTGTTTGTCGCATAGGTTGCTATAATCTATAATCCAAATATATGAAGTCATACGCATTTTAAGTTTCTTTTTCAGTCATATATATGAAGCCTGCGATTCAATTGTTGGAAGCTGCAGTGGTTGTTGATTCAATTCCAACCTGTAACATGATCATGAACACTCTATAAAGTCTTAACAAAGAGAAATTAGGAGTTTTTGAGCGCGAATGAAGACGATCAAATCAGCTAAGGCAACGCTTACCATCTGCACCCCAGATAATTGCTTAAGATATGGCAGCTTTTTCTTTCTTGGAGACAGAACATTTGAATCCAATTTCATCTTCAGCCACTTTGCAAAGTCATACAAACATTTCCCCACCCGAATTGTGAGATCTCCGCAGAAGAAGAAGCCCACAGCTAAAATCCACATCAAATAAAAACTTGATATATAAAGCACGTAAGCAATGGAAGTTGCAAAGCCAGTAAGAAGCAGTAGATTTCCGCAAGGAAACGAGTGCAGCAGCACAAGAAGGAAGCCCATACTTGTGGCGAAAACAACTGTAATTATGGACAAGATGTAGAAAACCAGAGACAGATGCTGAGGCGCCACATCTTTATATTGAAATACTTCTCGACTTGCAACAAAGTGTTCTTTGGGAAAAAATGTTGGGAGACTGCAAGTTAGGGTAAAAGCCAACCCTATGAATATTGCTAGAACAACCAATAGGTCGTTCTTAGCACTCCTCATATTAGGAAAACTCTGTTTTTGTTCCCACATAATTCCTTCGCGCCCACCAGCCTCGCGAAGGAGGTGGCCAATTTCCAGGTTAGCTAAACCACGATCAGGAATCTGATAGTAGAGGTCAAGAGCTGTTTCACCTTTCTTGTTTGTAGCGTTCACCTGGATCATGATGCCACGGCCACCAGTCTCCCAATTCGGCTCAGGAAGCAACAGCTTTACAACCTGTTAAACCATAATTTATATATGAATACACAAGTTAATAGGAAACCTTACTTGTCATAGTCAATGAGCGCTCTTAGCATCAAACCATATTGAGCTGTGGTAACTTTAAATGTTTTATACTGACCAAAAGTTCCAACCTACCTGGATTAGTTGATTGGAGACAGCAATGTGCAGAGCAGTATTTCCATGGCGGTCCGTTTGATGAAGCAGATGTTGTTGGTTGAGTTTCATGGCCTCATCCAACAAAACCTCAAAAGCATCGGACTGGTGCTTAGTCGAAGCCAGATGAAAAACAGTCTCCTTCTGGGAGGTCAGCTTTTCAATTGACTCAGGACATGACAGCAGTATTTCTCTTATTACATCTCCATGGCCGTGCTTGACAGCCATCTGTAGAGGAGTCATAGAGTGGCAGTCATCTTTCAGGAGGCAGAGTTGAGAATCAAGCCTCACCAGAGCCCTCACCATCTCAACATCTCCTCTAATGCAAGCTAAGTGCAGAATGGTGAAACCCTCTTGCATTTTCTCGATGGCGAATTCTGGTTTCCAGATTCCAATCTCCGCAATGACAAGGAATTTTCTCAGCTTACAGGCCAGAATAAGATGGTTTTTCGGCCAATTCTTGGCAGCAAGGTCCAAGATTTCTGGATTATTTGAGAGTAACGACTTCAATGTTTGGATATCTTCGTTTTCGATGGCATTGAATAAGGACGATAACACAGATGAGTTGCTTGGTGTTGTTGTTGTTGCAGCGGCCATTATTGATGTTTGTGTTCTCTTCTTTCTTCCTTTTTTGACACTTTGTGTTCTCTTCTTTTCCTCCGCACTTTATATATAGAGAGTGAGGTTGCTTGAAAGTGGTGTTAAGAGGAAGCTTCAAGGAGAAGATTTCGACAGAATTAGGATTTTTTTCCTCTTTCTTTATTTGTGACACAGGTTATAAATCTATAAACTTAATACGAATTAATGTATGTTTTTAGGATACACATTGATAAAATTATTTTAAAAAATATATATATAATTCTTGTTTCATTCTCTTTGAGAAATTTAGACACTTAAAAAACAATAGTAGATGAGCTCATTGGTGTACACATTTGCTTCCACGTTAGTAGTAAGTATTTGAGTCTCACTATACACATTTTAAAAGTATGTGTTGTTTAGTTTTCTTTCTAGTATTGTAAGAGTGGATATCTTCCGGTTGTAGGAGTAAATTTCTTGGTCATATACTCATGCATATAGTGTTTGATATCTTCATTTTCAATGGCATCGGATAAGGACGATAACACAGATGAGTTGCTTGGTGGTGGTGTTGTTGCAGCGGCCATTATTGATGTTTGTGTTCTCTTCCTTTTTTCTTTCTTTTTTGATGTTTGTGTTCTCTTTTTTTTTTTTTTTTCTTTTTTTGGCACTTTATGTTCTCATCTTTTACCTCCTCACTTTATAATTTATATACAGGGTGAGGTTGCTATAAAGTGGTGTTAAGAGGAAGCTTCAAGCAGAAGATTTCTACAGAATGAAGGTGTATTTTTTATTTTTATTTTTTTCAATTTCTTTATTTGTGACACAGGTTAGAAACCTATAAACTCAATACGAATTAATGTATGTTTTTAGTATACTCATTAGTAAAATTATTTAAAAAAAAAAAAAAAAAAAAAAAAACTTTTTTCAATCTCTTTGATAAATTTAGAGTTTTAGACACATAAAAAACAATGGTAGATGAGCATTGGTGTACACATTTGCTTCCACGTAGTAATAAGTGTTCGAGTCTCACCATATACATTTTAAAAGTATGTGTTGTATAGTTTTCTTTCTGGTATTGTAAGAGTGGATATCTTCCGGTTGTAGGAGTATATTTCCAATCATACACTCATACATATATTGTTTGCTATCAGTAGATCCTGACGGTCCATTGTCAAATTTCAAGGAATTTTTTTTTGTAAATGATGATTAAAATAACTATAAACATACTATTGGAGTTATTTGGAGTTTTACATAAAATGCTATTAAAATTTTCATGCAAATAAAATTTTATGAAAAAATCATCTTCTAATTATCAATTAATTCATGATTATCACCTTAATAGAGTTGTATTCAAATTTAAATTTGAAGAAGCGGCAAAATTTAAATAAAGGGGGAATTGCACAAACACCCCTGAAGTTTGATACAATTGCACGAATATGATACTTTTGACCATATACTCACAAACTTCCCTCAACATTTGAAATTTGTTACACAAACATCCCCTACCTTTATATGGATCTGTTAGTCGATGGTCAAACGTGTAAAAAGTCCAAAATACCCTATATTTTTATTTTAAACAAAATTCAAATTTCAAAAATAAGATAAAAAAGTATATTTAAAAATATTTTAGAAAATATGAATGTATATTAAATCAAAAAATTGGAAAAAAAATTCATTTCAAAAATAAAATAAAAAATAAAAAATATAGTTTGTGCAATTCCCCCTTGATTTTAAATAAATTTAAAATTTAAAATTTATTTATTATTAAATTGTATAAAAAACAAATATTTTTTTATTTATTTGTAAAGACTAGGTTTCAAATTTAAGATACATTTATGTTATCTAAAATATATTGTATTTTTGTTATCTTATTTTTTAAAATTTTTAATTTTTTTAGTTTATTTAAAATAAAAATAAAGTGTATTTTAGATTTTTTACACTTTTGACTATTGATTAACGGATTCATCTAACGGTAGGGGATGCTTGTACAACAATTTTCAAATGTTGATGGATGTTTGTATGTATATAGCAAAAACTACCATATCTATGCAATTTTATCAAATCTCAAGGGACGTTTTTGCAATTCCCTTTTAAATAAAAGAGCGCGGGAAAAGATGGCGCCCAAGAAATCTTCTTGGATACTTTTTGTTACCTTGATAACCTTTTGCCGTCAGATTTCTTAGAATGCAATCTGATGGTTGAAAATCGAAGAGAAAAAAATAAATAAAAAAGATTAGGGAAAATTAGACAAACTTTCCTTGACATTAGGTCTAATTGTACACATATTTAAATTTTACTAAAATTTGCACTAATATTCCTTACTGTTAATTGATTTCTGTCAACATTAACCATTGACCACATTTTCACCGCGAAATGACTTAAATACACCTCGTTTCTTCCTCTTATTTATTTTTTTAATAAATTTGTTTAGGAAAATCCAATATTTTTTTCTTCTTAGATTCAAACTCTTGTGTTAAAAGATTGAATCTGGGAAAATAGTCCAGATTCAATGAATTGTTCATTATCTTATTCAATCAAACTCAACCCTTTCATCAATCTTTATCTCCAATCAAATTCTAGAAAGAAAAAACAAACCATAAATCGTTTATAAAAAACGAAAATCATAGAGCATACGGGCTCCATCTTCCAAATATCCTCAATCTCCATCTTCAATCAAATTCCAGAAATCTCAATCTTAAAAAATAGGCAATCGGTTCTTCAGAAAAAAAAAAAAAAAAAAAAAAACTAGAAATCAATTTTTTTTCAAGCAAAAAAATCACATAGCACAATAAAGGCGCTCCATCTTAGATGGAGAAGATGGAGCGCCACCTCCATCTAAGATGGATGATCTCCATCAATGGAGTGACACGATTTGAAACCCACTAGCATCAAAGGTGGTTATCGAGTCAACGCCGATGGTGAAGATCGTCACTAGCCACGTGTCGAAGGAGTCCCGCTACGCGGTATGCAAAGAAAAATTTGTGATCGATTTGGAAACTCGTGAGATGACTTAAAGCTTGCGAAATGCCCTGTTCCATCTGAGATATATTAACAGATTAAATGTTGCATTACTGCAATATGGTTGTTATAATTAGTCTAGGACTTGATGAGCTGTCATTCTGTTATTTTGACAGCTATGTGTTAGCTGAAATGAGACAACATATATAGTGTGTATTTTTTCCCCAAATTGAATAACGAACTTTCTTCTGTTCTTCATTTTCTTCTCTGTTTTCTAATATGGTATCAGAGCGCCATTGCTGCGCAGCTTCTTCTTCTTCTTCTTATTTTCTCTGATCATCTAATTCTCTATTAATCATGGCCCGTGGAGGAGGTTCGCAGTCGACTACTACAGCGGCTAATACAGGTGGTAATCGAGCCAATAATGGCAATGATGGGAATCGATTTGCTTATACAGACACTTTTGCTCCTGTTGCTAAATTGGTTACAGTGAAGCTTCTTCTTGCTCTTGCTTCGGTCAATGGGTGGTTTTTGCACCAACTTGATGTCAACAATGCATTTTTGCATGGTGACCTATATGAGGAGGTTTATATGACTATACCTCAAGGGTATAGTCCTAAGGGGGAGAATTTACCTACTAATCCAGTTTGCAAGTTGCACAAATCACTTTATGGTTTAAAGCAAGCTTCTAGGCAATGGTATGCCAAGTTCTCAAGTGCTCTTTTAGAAGAGAATTTTCATCAATCTGCCACAGATCACTCTTTGTTTATCAAACACACAGGTTCTATTTTTATTGCCTTATTGGTGTATGTGGATGATATCATTATTGCAAGTAATGATGCTGGAGCAGTGAAAGAATTAAAGGTTTCCTTGGACAAGAAATTCAAGCTCAAGGACTTGGGAAGTTTAAGGTTCTTTCTAGGTTTAGAAGTGGCTAGATCAAACAATGGGATCCTTATTTCTCAAAGACCTTATGCATTACAACTGCTGTCAGATGTTGGATATTTAGGCTGCAAACCAGTTGGTACACCAATGGAAGCAAATCTCAAATTGACTCAAGATGATGGTGACTTGTTAGAAGATCCATCTCAATATAGAAGAATGATTGGAAAGTTACTGTATTTGACAATTACAAGGCCTGATATTTCTTACAGTGTCAATCGGCTAAGTCAATTTCTAGCTAAGCCTAGATTTCCTCATCTTAAAGCAGCTCAAAGAGTTCTACAGTATATCAAGTCTTCACCTGGACAAGGTCTTTTCTTTCCTTCCAATTCTGAGATTCAGTTGAAGGCCTTTGCAGACTCGGATTGGGCAGGTTGTCCAGATACCAGGAGATCTGTTAGTGGTTTTTGTGTGTTTCTTGGTGATTCTTTGATTTCTTGGAAATCAAAGAAGCAACACACGGTCTCAAGATCATCTGCAGAGGCAGAGTACAGATCTATGGCAAATGCTACTTGTGAGCTAACTTGGCTTCTTTCATTACTAAAGGAACTTGGAGTTAGTCATTCAAAACCTGCAATTCTCTACTGTGATAACCAAGCAGCCCTTCATATTGCTGCAAATCCTGTGTTCCATGAACGTACAAAGCACATTGAGATCGATTGTCACTTGGTTCGAGAGAAGGTGCAGTCAGGTAGCTTGAAGACACTACATATTTCTACACATCACCAACTTGCAGACATTTTCACTAAAGCCTTGTATCCAAATCAGTTTCAGCACTTGACTAGCAAGATGGGACTACACAATATATATAGTCCATCTTGAGGGGGAGTATTAACAGATTAAATGTTGCATTACTGCAATATGGTTGTTATAATTAGTCTAGGACTTGATGAGCTGTCATTCTGTTATTTTGACAGCTATGTGTTAGCTGAAATGAGACAACATATATAGTGTGTATTTTTTCCCCAAATTGAATAACGAACTTTCTTCTGTTCTTCATTTTCTTCTCTGTTTTCTAATAAGATAGGCACTCCATCTGATGGAGTTTCGAGAGATATCTGGAATCTCTTTTCATTTTTTTTAAAAATATATTTTTTCTAGCTATTTTGACTTTTTAGCTGAAACTATTTTTTTTTTTTTTGAGGTTTTTTCTTTTTATTTTAATCTTTTTTAAAATCATTTTGTAAGAGAAATTATCTTCAACGATTGTGATCGACTGATGGAGGGAGGATATTTGATCTCCTTCATCTATTTTTTTTTTAATCATTAAGTATTATATAAATAATTAATAATAATTTTTTCATATTAATAGACAAAAAGATGTTTTTATCCCTCTGTCGTTAACTTCTAGTGGCAGCCCATTGAGGGTAGGGGATGTTAGTGTAATTTTAGCAAAAGTTGCATATATGTGCAATTAACTATGTATTTTTTGTTATGTTTAGGTGTCATTAGATTATGAAAAGTCTAGAAAAAAAAAAGGGTAAGGAGAGAATACTCAGCCAATTCTAGACATCTCATTGTTGTATTTCACTTATATCTTAATATTTGTTGAGTAAATTAAATTATTCCCACTGTCTAATGTTGATTGGTGGTAAAAAGAGTTTATTTAGTTGGACAATATCCTAATTTGAGTTGCTGTACCTCGGGGTACAATATAAAAAAAAAAATTATAATAAATAAATTAAATTATTATGAGAAAATGATTCGCACCTCAGAAATGACACCGAAAATCACCTTAGCGATTGCTTGGAATTTATATGCAAGAAAATGTTTATGAGATGTATTGGAAAATTTCTCAAGTATATGTATATCTTCCGGTAAAAAAAGTAGGAAAAATCTCTTTATGGAAATCTTGGTTGGTTTACCTCTAGAGTCTCTTTAGTGAAACTCACATCAGAAAATTCAAAATGTTTGGGGATAGAAGGTAGAATTTCACATAAGTCCTACCTTTTTGGTGATTTGTTACCTTTATAAATGTATTTCCAAGTCATCACTTTGATCCTTACTTTTTCCAAAACGGATCACTTTAGTCCATTTGACCAAATATGTGAAAGTCAATTATTTTAAAACCTGTGAAAGTACATTTTTACTCCTATTACTATTTAATTTAGCTAAAATGATTATCTTAGCTTTAAATTAAAATAAAAAACAAAAAAAATTCTCAACAATAAAATCTTAAATAAATATATTACAAAAAAGATTAAATAAATAATTAAAAAATCAAATATTTTTTTCTTATTTTGTATTTTTCTCATAATAAATTTTTATTTAGCTAAAATGATTATCTTAGCTTTAAATTAAAATGAAAAACAATAAAATTCTCAATAATAAAATCTTAAATAAATAGATTACAAAAATATATATATATATATATATATATGAAAAAAAATCATTTAAAGCTAAGATAATCATTTTAGCTAAATTAATATTCATTATGACAAAAATACAAAAAAATAAAAAATTAATGGATTTTATTATTATTATTTATTTAAGATTTTTTTGTAATATATTTATTTAAGATTTTATTATTGAGAATTTTATTATTTTTCATTTTAATTTAAAGCTAATATAATCATTTTAGCTAAATTAAATAGTAATATAGGTAAAAGTGTACTTTTATAGATTTTAAAATAGTTGACTTTCACATATTTGGTTAAATGGATTAAAGTGATGAGTTTTGGAAAAAGTAAGGACTAAAGTAATAAATTTGGAAAGATATTTATAAATGTGACAAATCACCAAAAAGGTAGAACTTATGTGAAATTCTACCGGGATAGAAATACGAGAATGTATATAATTTATGGGCTTAATCAAATAAAATTAAAAGAATTTTGATTCTTACTTGTATCACTAAAAGAATCAAATACCGAATTCTTACTATTACCGAATTTTCCATTTAATGATCATTTTGATAGTCCAACCAAATTAAATGAGTGACCACTAGGGTAATTTTAGAAATAAATATTAAATTTATTAAATCTAAATAACAGTAATAAATTAAATAAATATTCTTTTCTTTTATCTAAGCATGTGTAAATTATTATGTTTTATCATTTCGCAATATACATACAAGAATTCAATCGCACACCAAACACAATATTAATTTTATTATGTATAAATACAATACGGTATGATCCAATCCAATTTAATTCTATATTATACAATATGACGGTGTTAGAGACACCTTATTTCGTTACAAAGAGACAACATTACATTACAATTAGAGAAAAGAAAATTGAGCAAGAGTTTCCTGGCTTCAGTTTTCGGTCATCTTCTCGACTTCTCTTGCTCTGCTTTATTTTTCTTTGTTTGTCGCACATGATGCTATAATCTAAAATCTCATACAAAAAAAATGTGCAGGACTTGAAACCTACTATATATATATCATATATTGCTTGCGGTAAGAGATGTGAAGGTCTTGAAGGGAAGAAGGTTTACGCTGTTATAGGGGTTTGCAATACTCGGTGGTTATGGACAGACAACTGGAGAACCGGAAAGGGAAGTAGCTGATTAAGGAGGGGATTATTCGGAGGGCTTACTAGTTTCTACATGTTGGTTTTGTTCACTTTATTTTAGGACTGGACTGAAGTCAAAGCCTGCGATTCAATTGTTGAAAGCTGCAGTGGTTGTTGATGCAATTCCAACCCGTAACATGATCATGAACACTACAAAAGGACTTAACAAATTAAAGAGAAATTAGGAGTTTTTGAGCGTGAATGAAGACGATCAAATCAGCTAAGGCAACGCTTACCATCTGCACCCCAGATAATTGCTTAAGATATGGCAGCTTTTTCTTACTTGGAGACAGAACATTTGAATCCAATTTCATCTTCAGCCACTTTGCAAAGTCATAGAATATTAAAGACAAACATTTCCACACCAGATTTGTGAGAGCTCTGCAGAAAAAGAGGCAGAAAAAGAGGCCCACAGCTAAAATACACATCAAATAAACACTTGGTATATAATGAGTTCCGATCCTGATAGAGAATTTTGGCACAATGTAATAGCTAGAAAGTGCGAAAGCAATGGAAGTTGCAATGCCAGTAAGAAGCAGTAGATTTCTGCAAGGAAACGAGCACAGCAGCACAAGAAGGACGCCCATACTTGTGGCGAAAACAACTGTAATTATGGACATGATGTAGAAAACCAGAGGCAGATGCAGAGTCGCCACATCTTTTTATTGAAATACTTCTTGACTTGCAACAAAGTGTTCTTTGGGAAAAGAAGTTGGGAGACTGAAAGTTATGGTAAAAGCCAACACTATGAATACCAATAGGTCGTTCTTAGCACTCCTCAGATTAGGAAAACTCTGTTTTTGTTCCCACAAAATCCCTTCACGCCCACCAGCCTCGCGAAGGAGATGGCCAATTTCCAGGATATCTTCGTTTTCGATGGAATCGGATAAGGACGATGACACAGATGAGTTGCTTGGTGGTGGTGTTGTTGCAGCGGCCATTATTGATGTTTGTGTTCTCTTCTTTCTTTCTTTTTTGACACTTTGTGTTCTCTTCTTTTACCTTCTCACTTTATATACAGAGCGAGGTTGCTTTAAAGTGGTGTTAAGAGGGTTTCTACAAAATTAAGAAGCGCCAAAATTTAAATAAAAGAGCGCGGGAAAAGATGGCGCCCAAGAAATCTTCTCGGACGCTTTTTGTTACCTTGATAACTTTTAGTCGTCAGATTTCTTAGAATGCAATCTGATGGTTCAAAATCGAAGATAAAATAAATAAATAAAAAAGATTAGGGAAATTACACAAACCTCCCTGACATTAGGTCTAATTGTACACAAATTTAAATTTTACTAAAATTTGCACTAATATCCCCTACTGTTAGTTGACTTCCGTCAACATTAACCATTGACCACATTTTCACCGTGAAATGGCTTAAATACACCTCATTACTTCCTCTTATTTTATTTATTTAATAAATTCGTTTAAGAAAATCCAATATTTATTTTCTTCTTAGATTGAAACTCTTGTGTTCAAAGATTGAATATGGAAAAATAGTCCAGATTCAATGAATTGTTCATCATCTTATTCATTCAAACTCAACCCTTTCATCAATCTTTATCTCCAATCAAATTCCAGAAAGAAAGATAAAAAAAAAAAAAACCATAAATCGTTTATAAAAAAAGAAAATCATAGAGCATACAGGCTCCATCTTCCAAATATCCTCAATCTCCATCTTTAATCAAATTCCATAAATCTCCATCCTAAAAAATAGGCAATTGAGATTCTTCAAAAAAAAAAAAAAAAAAATGCAATCAAAGTCAACCCATTCATCCATCTTCATCTTCAACCAAATTATAGGAAAAAAAAAACTAGAATTCAATTTTTTTTTAAGTAAAAAAATCACAAAGCAAAATAAATGCACTCCACCTTAGATAGAGCCTTGCCTCCATCTGAGATGGATGATCTCCATCAATGGAGTGACACAGTTTAAAACCCACCAACGTCAAAGGCGGTTATCGAGTCAACGACAGTGGTGAAGATTGTTGCTAGCCATGTGCCGAAGGAGTCGCGCTACGCTGTATGCAAAGAACACTTCGTGATTGATTCGGAAGCTCGTGAGGTGACATAAAGCTCACGAGATGCCCTTTTCCATCTGAGATGGAGGGGCTCTATCTGATGGAGTTTCGAGAGATTTATGGAATCTCTTTTCATTTTTTAAAAAATATTTTTTCCAACTATTTTGACTTTTTAACTGAAATTGATTTATGTTTTTGAGGTTTTTTTTTTTTTTTTTTTTTTTTAAAAAAAAAAATTTAAATTTAAAAAAAAAAATCATTTTTGTAAAAGAAATTATCTTTAACGATGGTGATTGACTGATGGAGGGACGACATTTGATCTCCTTCATCCATTTTTTTAAATAATTAAGTATTATATAAATATTTAATAATAATTTTTTGATTTTAATAGACAAAAAAATGTTTTTACCCCCTACCGTTAACTTCTAACGGTTGGGGATGTTAGTGTAATTTTAAGCAAAAGTTGCACATATGTGCAATTATACCTAATGTTAGGGAAGTTTGTGCAATTTACCTAAAAGATTTATATGATATCAAAATTGGCAACTGGATATACCAATTTCTAGCCAAATAATAAGGGGTTTGCACTAAACCCTGATAAATGTTGAAATTACACCTAGCATCTAAAAATGCTTTTATTACCCAAAATTCCTACCTGAACCATTGAATAACGACTAACCACCGTTAGTAACTAACAGTTCAAGGGTAACTTATGGTGGAGGAGATCTCCAACATTTTATCTGATCTAATCAGATGGGCCTCATCTGATCAAATGAGATGGTAGAGAATCCTCAACCATCTAATCAATGAAGGTCTGCTCTACACCTTCTTCCATTGTGGAGGAGATCCATCATTTGTAAAGCACGGTGAAGTTTAGTGTGTATATATATATATAAGATGATGATGGAGAAGATTTGATCTCCTCCATCCATTTCAAAAGTGATCAAATCCCCTTCGTTTATTTTTTATTTTTAATTTAATTACTCAAAAGTGATTAGATTTCAGTGAACTTATCATCCACAAAAAATTTTATAAAAATCAATGTGATTTCATTAAGGTCCTTACTGAAATTAAAGTAAGAGATCTCTCACTCAAAACTTACTATATATATATATATATATCAAAATTCATAAAGAGTAAAGTTATTTTGCCAAAATTTGATGCTCAAATGATGTGGTATCATTGATTTTTTATTTTATTTTTTTATTACAATGATATGATTTAAATGATTGGATTTTAGAGATGACACATCATTTTAGCCCCAATTTTTTTTTTACAAAAGCCAAAACATTAACCTTGAAGATCTTCTAGGATGTATCTCTCCACACACGGAGGGTATTTCTCAATCCAAAAATGGTCCTGATCAATTCCTAATGCCATTTTCGAAAGGGTATGAATTGTTAGGGAAAATGCCCTAAAAACACATGTTGTTAATCTTCTTGCTGAATTAATAATTAGATTGACATTCTATTCTATATTTGTGTGCATTTAATGTTATTTGTGTGCGTTTAGATGTGATAAGAGAATTACTCTGTGCACGTCCAGAGTACGAGACGGTGTTCCACTTAGCTGCCAAGTTCCACCAGCCCGAAGCTTTAATGTTTTTGTTGAAAGAGGTTAAGCCTAACCAAAGACACCTACTTTATGTTGTGTACTACGAAGGATTTTCTGTTCCTATTGAGAACATGATGCAGGGGAAATTAAGTTTATGTAGTGAAACTTGTTTTATTGCTTTATTTGTTGTTTGTCGTTTTCTGTTTTATTTTATTTTTGTTATTTTTGCCACTTATCTTCTAGGGCAGATTTGTGTTAGTATTTGTTTCTTCTTTTGGGTTGTAAGCCATAGACTTCATTTTTTTGAAATAGAAAACTTTCTTCATTTTTCCTTATTTCTCTCTTTGTGAATCTTCTTTGAAGAATCTGAAGTGTCCAGTGACTTCTTCTTCAATTAAGATTGTTCAATCTCGACCTAAGTTGCATCATTTTGGTATCAGAGCCATGGAGAACCCGGGCACAATGTCAGGAGGAGGTAGTGGTGGTTACCACACTGACGATGGCGATCGAAGTGTGAAGGCTCTTTGGGCCTCCTACACTAGTCTGGATGCGAAGTTGGAAGCACTGTCCTGCGACGTGCAACTGCTTCTCACCACGATTGGCGGCAAGAATGAAAATCCCAGAGATCGGAATGTCAAAGCTCCACCGACACGGGTTGCTCATGAAGAACCGATATGTGCTCAAAATCAGTGGAGAGCCCGTCAATTTGAACGTCCTGCTCCACCACCGGAGTTTTCTGGGTCCGATGAAGATAATGCTCATCATCAGCGGTTTGGTCGAATCGATTCAGAAATTGATGAAGATGTTAAAAATTGGGCAGCTGAACGACCCAGGTATATTCATCATCCACGTTATAATCAAAATGTTGGTCGTACTGAATCTCATGAATATAAGCTCAAAATTGATATCCCTTATTTCGATGGACATATGTATATCGATGACTTTCTTGATTGGTTGCAAAATGTTGAACATTTTTTCGACTACATGGAGATCCCAACTGAGAAATAGGTTAAATTGGTTACGTATAAATTCAGAGGCGGTGCCTCAGCATGATGGGAACAGATGCAGGTGAATCGTCAACGTGAGGGTAAATGGAAGATTCGAAGCTGGCCACGTATGAGACAGTTGATGCATGCTCGATTTCTTCCTGCAGATTATGAACAGATGTTGTATCAACAATATCAACACTGTCAACAACACAATCGGTCCATAAATGACTATATTGAGGAGTTTTATCGCCTTAGCGCTCGGAATAATCTCAACGAAACAGAGCGATAACAAGTTGCTCGCTACATCAGTGGTTTAAAAGAGTCTATTCAAGATAGGCTTGAGCTGCATTCAGTGTGGACACTTTCTGAGGCTGTGAACCTTGCATATCGTGTTGAAGCTCAACTTGCTCGCACCTCTAGTAAGTCTCAATTCTCTCGTCGAATGTATATAGATTCTCATAATCAGATTTCTAATGAACAGCCCCGAGAGAATGCTCGTTATTACAAAAGAGAAAGAAGAGAAAAGTATTTCTGATATTCTGATTGATTCAACGAGCAAAGAATACAAAACTAGGCTTATATATGATGAGGTTTACAATCCCTAACCACACCTCAGCATAACAGAACAATAGAAAAAATAAAAAAAGAAAATAGGAAATAGGAAATAAAGCTGTAACTCTGACTCTGAGTACAGCTGGTAACTCTAACTCTGTTATAACGATAGTAAACAGAAGTTTGCCCTGTAATACTCCCCCTCAAGATGGACAAAATATGTTTTGAAGTCCCATCTTGCCAAGAAGGAAAAGAAACTGAGTAGGATTGAGAGCCTTAGTAAAAATGTCTGCCAGTTGATGATGAGTTGAGACAAACAAGGTTTTTAAACTGCCATTTTGGATCTTCTCTCTAACAACGTGACAATCTATCTCAATATGTTTCGTTCTCTCGTGAAACACTGGATTAGCTGCTATGTGAAGTGCAGCTTGATTATCACAGAATAACAGAGCAGGTGCTAAGTGAGGAATACTCAGGTCTTGAAGCATAGATAACAGCCATGTGAGCTCACATGTTGCATTGGCCATAGCTCGATACTCTGCCTCAGCAGATGATCGAGACACCGTATGTTGCTTCTTGGATTTCCAAGAGATCAGAGAATCTCCCAAGAATATGCAAAAACCAGTAACAGACCTCCTAGTATCAGGACATGTAGCCCAATCTGAATCAGTGAAACCCTTAAGCTGAATTTCAGAATTGGCAGAGAAGAATATGCCTTGTCCTGGTGTTCCTTTCAAATACTGTATGATTCTCTGAGCTGCCTTCAAATGTGGCAATCTGGGATTAGCAAGAAACTGACTCAGACGATTCACAGAGAAAGACAAGTCTGGTCTTGTGATAGTCAAATACAATAACTTCCCAATCAGCCTCCTATACACAGTGGGATCATCAAGCAAATCACCTTCTTCTTAAGACAACTTCAAGTTTGATTCCATGGGAATTTTGGTTGGTTTGCAGCCAAGATAACCAAAATCTGACACAAGTTGAAGAGTATATTGACTTTGTGTTACAAGAATCCCTTTATCAGTTCTAGCAACTTCTAAACCCAAAAAAATATCTCAAATCTCCAAGATCTTTGAGTTTGAAACGACTATTGAGGGATAGCTTAAGTTGATCAACAGCATACATATTATTGCTAGCAATTATAATGTCATCTACATAAACCAAAATTGCTATAAAAGTCTCACCATTTTTCTTGATGAACAAGGAGTGATCTGATGCAGATTGAGTATACCCTTCAGTAATTAAGGCTTGTGAAAATTTAGAAAACCATTGCCTAGATGCTTGCTTGAGTCCATACAATGACTTGTGCAAGTGACAAACCGGATTTGGAGGTAAAATCTCCCCCTCACTGTGATATCCAGGAGGCAGAACCATATACACTTCCTCTGAGAGATCACCATGCAAGAATGCGTTATTAACATCCAATTGAGTAAGATGCCAACCCTTAATAGCTGCCAAAGCAAGCAAAAGCTTCACTGTCACAAGCTTAGCAACAGGAGAAAATGTGTCAATGAAATCCACACCCTCTTGTTGACTATAACCCTTAGCAACCAATCGAGCTTTAAACCTCTCAACAGTTCCATCAACCTTATGTTTCACCTTATAAACCCACTTGCAACCAATTAGATTTTTGCCTACAGGTAAACTTGTAATAGACCAGGTGTTATTTTCTTTTAAGGCTTGTAACTCAGCTTTCATAGCCTGTCTCCATTCAGGTAAAACCACAGCTTGAGAATAAGAAGATGGCTCTGAATGGGAAGAAATTGAAAGCACAAAGGATCTGTATGTAGGAGACAAATGATCATAAGTAAGAAATGTGTGTAGAGGATAAGGTGTGTTGGCAGAAAATAATTGGGGACAAAAATCAGAACTAGCCAAAGAGCAATGATAATCTTGTAGATAAGTAGGAGCTTTGATTTGTCGATGAGGTCTCTGAGATGTAAGGGTAGGTGGAGACTGAGTAGGAACATGAACATGTGAAGATGGGGAAGAGGCATCATTATACTCAGAAATGACAGAAGGCAAAACCCTATCAGAGAAAAAATCACTCTCAGACACAGTGGAATTCATTTTGTGAAAAGGAAAAATATTTTCATGAAACACCACATTTCTGGAAATGAAAATTGAATTTGTGTTTAAGTCAAGAAGCTTATACCCTTTGTAACCAAATGGATAACCAAGGAACACATCTGACCTTGCTCTTGGTGAGAATTTATTTCTGTGATTAACAAGTGTGGAAGCATAGCAAAGACAACCAAAAGATCTTAAATGACTATACTGAGGTTGTTTATGAAATAGCTGTTCAAAGGGAGTTTTATTGGACAAGAGTTGAGAAAGAGTTCTGTTGATGAGATAAACAGCTGTAAGAACACAATCCCCCCAATAACACAATGGGATATTGGATTGGAAATGCAGAGCTCGAGCGACATTAAGAATATGCTGATGTTTTCTCTCAACAACATAATTTTGTTGAGGTGTTTCAACACATGAGAAGAAGTGAACAACACCAAGAGAGTGAAAAAGATCAACAAAACCCAATTCAGGAGCATTATCTGATCTGAAAGATTTGATACAGATACCAAATTGAGTTTGAACCATATTGAAAAACTTTGGTATGATCTGTTTGACATCAGATTTGGTTTTAAGCAAATAAATCCAAGTAGCTCTAGTAAAATCATCTACTATGGTTAGGAAAAACCTAAAACCTTCGGTAGTTTCAGCATGAAAAGGACCCCAAATATCACAGTGGATTAGCTCAAAAGGTGTATCAGTTCTATGATTATGAGAAACAAAAGGCAAGCGTTTCTGTTTAGCCAAAGGACATACAGAACAATGAGAATTTGTATTATACTCATCTGTAATGTGTAAAACATTTTTGAGAGTATTCATCTTAACACAAGATGGATGGCCTAGCCTATAATGCCAAATTACACCCTTAGACAATGAAGCACTATTACAAGTAGCTTTTACATTGAAATGAGAAGAACTAAAACTCTCTAAATCCAGAAAATAAAGATTGCCTTTGCGTCTACCCATCCCAATCGTTTGGCCCTGTGAATGGTCCTGAATTAAACAAGAATCATGGGAGAAAATGAGAGAATATTGTAGAGATTGTACAAAAGAACTCACTGACAGAAGGTTGAATTTAAAATGAGGCACATATAAAACATTTTGAAGTTTAATATGCTTTGAAAGAAACACAGAACCAATTCGAGTAATAGGAACAGAAAAACCATTAGGTAGAGTGACTCGAGAATTAGATACAGGAAAAGATGAATCAAACAAAGATAATGAACAACACACATGATGTGTTGCTCCTGTATCTAAAATCCAGGAAGAAGAAGGGATTGAAGAGGATATACCAGTGAAATTAGACACAGAAGGTCCAATTTGTGGAGAATCACCAAGCTGAGCTGAAGATCCTGCATTAAGTTGTGAACTAAGAAGATGAATTAACTGTTGACATTGTGCTGGTGACAGAGAATTCATGACAGGAGCTCCAGGTGAAGAAGGTTCATAAAACTCTGGTAAATTGTGTCCAGCTTGATTAACAAGAGGTTTAGTTGGATGACTTTTAGATCTGAATTTATATCCAGGTGGATAACCATGGATTTTGTAGCATTTGTCCACTGTATGCCCTGAAATCCCACAATGTGTACAAAGAGCCCTGTCTCTTCGTGATTTAGCTGCAGAACTCACAACAGAAGCTGCTGGAGTTGAATTAGTACCAAAAACCATTGATTCAGAGGGTAGATGTGAACCAGAACCAATGTTTCGTTGTCTCTCCTCTTGCACAACAAGAGCAAATACTTTGTTAATAGAAGGGAGAGGATCCATCATTAATACCTGAGCTCGCAACTGAGAAAAAGAGTCATTGAGCCCCATGAGGAATTGCAGTACATACTCTTTGTGTTGATAGTCCATCCAAGCTTTCAATCCACCACAAGTGCAAACAGGAACAGGCTGAAATTCTTTGAGTTCATCCCATAAGATTTTCAACTAAGTGTAGTAGCTATTCACATCTTGAGATCCCTGAGACAGAGCGACTAAGAGCTTCTTGATCTGGAAAATCCGTGGTCCATTTCCCTGGTTGAAATGATCATGAAGATCTTTCCAAACTTCAAAGGCTGAATCAAGATAAAGTAGACTGTCTGCGATATCACGAGCCACGGCATTAATGATCCAGGAAGAGACCATGCTATTGCATCGAGACCAGGCACCGAAGAGAAGATCTACTGATCCTGGCCGAGAAATTGAACCATCGACGAAACCGAGCTTGTTCTTCGCAATGAGAGCCATAAGCATAGCTCGACGCCAGGTATGGTAGTTTGCTCCTGTCAAAGGATGTGAAACCAGATTAAGACCTGGATGATCACCATTATGCAGAAAATAAGGGCTTCTAGAATCACCCATTGGAGAAGATGGAGGAGATTCATCAATTGGATTCATAGTGCCAAATCGATTGGCATTAGCTCCCGAACCTCTCGCCATTAAAAGAAAATCAGAGTAGCAATGGAGCAAGAAATTGCTCTGATACCATATTACAAAAGAGAAAGAAGAGAAAAGTATTTCTGATATTCTGATTGATTCAACGAGCAAAGAATACAAAACTAGGCTTATATATGATGAGGTTTACAATCCCTAACCACACCTCAGCATAACAGAACAATATAAAAAATAAAAAAAGAAAATAGGAAATAGGAAATACAGCTGTAACTCTGACTCTGAGTACAGCTGGTAACTCTAACTCTGTTATAACGATAGTAAACAAAAGTTTGCCCTGTAATAAGCCTACTATGGATACCGTTTTGTCTCCAAAAGTACAGGGTAAGCAACTAGTGACTTTTAATAAACCTCCTCAACCACATAATCCTTATGCAAAACCTGTTTTTGGAAAATGTTTTCGTTGCAATCAACCAGGACATAGGTCTAATGAGTGTCCTCTATGAAAACAAGTTGGTATGGTGGATGGAGAGTTGTGTAGTGTTACTGATGATGAGGAGCAGAATGATGATGACTTAGATGAAGTGGAGGTTATTCAAGGAGATGATGGTGATCATGCTATTTTTAGAGGAATTCTAGAGCGGCTACTTCTAGTTCCTAAAAAGCTAGCCAACACCCAACGCTATGCTCTGTTCAGAACTCGTTGCACAATTGCTAAGAAGGTTTGCAATGTGATTATTGATAACGGTAGCACAAAGAATGTGGTGTCTCTTGCTCTGATTAAGGCTTTACAATTACCAACTGAAAAACATCTGTCACCTTACAAAATTTTTTGGATCAAAAAGGGAATGGAAGTTAAAGTCTCAGAGGTGTGTCGAGTCTCATTTTCAATTGGTAAGCATTATTCCACTAAGGTTCTTTGCGATGTGCTTGAAATAGACACGTGTCAATTACTATTGGGTCGCTCGTGGCAATTCGATATACATGCTATATATAATGGTCAAGCAAATACGTATCATTTTGTGTGGAAGGGAAAGAAAATGCTACTAGTACCTCTCAATTCATCTGTGGCCAAAGATAGTGCAAATACTATTGGTCCTAATATGTTATTGACTTACTCAAGTCCAGAATTTCACTTTATTGCTAAAGAGAGTCAATTTATGTTAGCCTTGAGAGTGAAGAAGCATACTCTATTATCAGCTGAGATACCTGAAGACATTAAAACAATTTTGAGAGATTTTGTTGATCTTACCCCAGATGATTTGCCTAATGAACTACCACCAATGCGCGATATATAGCACCAAATTGATCTACTTCGGGGTGCAACCTTGCCAAATCTTCCTCATTACAAGATGAGCCCACGAGAACATGAAGTCCTGCAAGGATTGGTAGATGATTTGCTTGTCAAGCAGTATGTACGACCAAGTCTTAGCCCATATGTAGTGCCCGCACTCCTAATTCCCAAGAAGGATGGGTCATAGAGGATGTGTGTTGATAGTCAGGCTATTAACAAGATTACTGTTAAATACCGATTCCCGATGCCACGGATGAAGGACATGTTGGACAAGCTTGAGGGGTCATAGGTGTTTACAAAATTGGATTTGCGGAGTGGATATCACCAAATCCGTATCCGACTGGGTGATGAATGGAAGACGACCTTCAAGACAAGAGAAGGAATCTATGAATGGCAAGTTATGCCGTTTGGGCTTTGCAACTCACCAAGTACATTCATGCGTCTCATGCATCAAGTTATGAAACCATTTATTGGCAAGTGTGCAGTAGTTTATTTTGACGACATTCTCGTTTATAGCAAAACCATGGCAGCCCATGTTGAGCATTTATCTTCGGTATTTGAGGTCCTCCGGGCCAATAAATTGTTCTTGAATCTTAAGAAGTGTGATTTTGCTACTAATCGCTTACTATTTTTGGGTTTTGTTATCAGTGAAAATGGGATAGAAGTAGATGACAGTAAAGTGGCAGCTATCACCACTTGGCCAACTCCTCAAACTATTCATGATGTATGGAGTTTTCATAGGTTGGCAACCTTTTATTGGCGTTTTATTCGCAGTTTCAGCAACATCAAGGCACCAATCACTAATTGTTTGAAACAAAAAAAATTAGAGTGGGGACTTGACCAAGAGGCTAGTTTTGCACTGATTAAGGCTAAATTGAGTGATGCTCATGTTCTCTCTTTGCCTAATTTTGACAAGCCCTTTGAGGTGGAGACGGATGCGTCCATGATTGGCATAGGGGCTATTTTGCTTCAAGAAGGAAGGCTGATAGAATTTTTTAGCGAGAAACTTAGCGAGAGTCGACAAAAGTGGACCACTTATGAACAAGAACTTTATGCAGTTGTTTGTACTTTGAAGCATTGGGAGCATTACTTGTTTCAGCAGGAATTTGTACTTCACAGTGATCATGAGTCACTCAAATTCCTTAATTCTCAAAAGAATTTAAGTCGAATGCATGCTCGTTGGGTTCTTTATATGTAGAAATTCAGCTTTGTTTTTAAGCATAAAGCTGGTCATCAGAATCGAGTAGCCGATGCCTTGAGTTGGAGGGGTTCTTTGCTTGTCACTCTTAGCACTAAGATCACTGGTTTCAACAGTTTGAGGGATTTGTATGAGACTGATGAGGACTTCCATACAATATGGTCTAAATGTTTGCTTCATGAACCTACAAATGACTATCTAATCCATCAAGGGTTTCTTTTTAAGGGAAACCGACTTTGCATTCCCAACACTTCTCTTCGTAGTCAATTAATGAAGGAGATGCACAAAGGAGGACTCGCTGCTCAAACAGGGCGAGACAAAACAACTGCTCTTTTGGAAGCTCGATTTTATTGGCCTAAAATGAAAAAGGGACATTTCTTGGTATGTCCAATGCTGTGCTGTGTGCCAGTCAGCAAAGGGGCATACTAAAAATACAGGGCTTTATACCCCTTTGCCCATTCCTTCTAATATTTGGGAAGACGAGAGTATTGCTTTTGTGTTAGGACTACCACATACTCGGAAACATGCTGATTCATTAATGGTAGTTGTCGATCGGTTCTCAAAAATGGCGCACTTTATTGCGTGTAGGAAAACTTTTGATGCAAATAATGTGGCTATACTTTTCTTTTAGGAAATAGTTCGTTTGCATGGCATCCCTCGCAACATTACTTCGGATCGCGATGTGAAGTTTATAAGCCATTTTTGGCGTGAACTTTGGAAACGCTTTGGAACTGACCTTAATATGACTATTGCTTACCATCCACAATCCGATGGGCAAACTGAAGTCGTCAACAGGATGTTAGGGAACATGTTGCGTTGTTTGGCGGAGGAAAATCATAAACGATGGGATCATAATCTAGCTCAGGCTGAGTTCGCTTACAACAGCATGACTAATCGCTCAACAGGTTTTTCCCCTTTTTCCATTGTGTATACGAAGTCTCCCAATCACACAGTGGACCTCACTTCTCTTCCAAAACCTAAAAGTAAAACTACAGATGCTCTTGCAGAGCATATTATCAATATGCACACAGAAGTTCAGAGACGATTAGCGGAGTCGTATTCTAAATATAAAGTAGTTGTTGACACTCACCACCGCAAGAAATTGTTCGAAGAGGGTGACTTGGTTATGGTTCATCTCCGGAAGAACCGTTTTCCTACTAGTACCTACAGTAAACTTCAACCTAAAAAGCTTGGACCATTTCGAATTCTCAAGAAAATCAACGACAATGCATATGTCATTGATCTCCCTTCTTCTCTACAAATCTCATCCACTTTTAACGTTTCTGATTTGTTTGGGTATTATCCACCTGAAGATGGTACTGCTGTTGTTGAATCACTCAAGTCGAGCTCTTCTCAACCAGAGGGGAACTGATGCAGGGAAAATTAAGTTTATGTAGTGAAACTTGTTTTATTGCTTTATTTGTTGTTTGCCATTTTCTATTTTATTTTATTTTTGTTATTTTTGCCACCTGTCCTATAGGACAAATTTATGTTAGTATTTGTTTCTTCTTTTAGGTTGTAAGCCGCAGACTTCATTTTTTTGAAATAGAAAACTTTGTCCATTTTTCCTTATTTCTCCCTCTTTGAATCTTCTTTGAAGAATCTGAAGTGTCCAGTGACTTCTTCTTCAATTAAGATTGTTCAATCTCGACCTAAGCTGCGTTAGAACAACCCATTCAACGTAAGCTATCCTACAATCTTTCTCTTTCTCTGTTTTTTTCTATAACATATTGGCACTTTTTAATTCTTTGCCTAGCATGTATGGTGTTACAGGATGAGACTGTTGGGCATGAGCAACTTGACTTTGAGTCTGAGGACAATGGTTAGCAACAGCCTAAATTTCACTCCAAGAGCCATTTATTTATTTCGGATGACTTTGTGAACAATGATCCTGTACTAGAAGTCATCACCTTCGATGAACTGCAGAGGTTTTAGAACGAGAGGATTCTATTGTTTTTCATTCTTCTGTGGCTTCCTTCCCGATTGTGGGTTTAAGTTTTACTTCTAGTTCAATTATTCCTCCATTACATGTTACTTCTGACTCCCCTGTTGCTATTGAGGCCTCTTCTTCTTGACAAGGTTTGATTGATCATAAAGGTTTGCATGAGCAACAGGCTGTGCCTGGTTCTACACCGGTTATGCATTTACTTTAGGTTACTTCTGCTATTTTGGCGGTTACTTCAAATTTTTCGGACTTAAATACATCTTTGATTTCTTCAGATTCTCCAGTTGTTTTTATGATCACGTCTTCTCGGCAGGGTCAGATTAATCAACACGGTTTGGTAGATCAGCGGGTTTTGATGGATAGTTCTAGGTCCCATTTGGCTTATCCTTCGGTCGTAGGTGTTGAGGCTGAGCTTCGCCTGATTTGCCTGATTGGTTTTGATGGATAGTTCTAGATCCGCTTGTTGAGTCTGAGGCTGAGCTTCGCCTGATTGCCAACTCTTTTTGGGATACACATGCCGAAGTGGAAAAGTACGACATTAATAGTATAGCTCAGAAGAATAAGATGGTTGCTCGTCAGCTGGCTTCGTATAAGTCCAGTTTTCAGACTCCTCCTAACATTTCCAATGATTAAAGTCTTTTATTGGAATTATCGTGGGATAGGTAATGATTCTACAAGACGAGTTCTTAGGGCTCTTTGCTTGCCTCATCGTCCATCTTTGGTTTACATTGCGGAGCCTATTGTGGATTTTGATTCTGTCGTCTCTAGTTTTTGGTCTTCGATGGGTTTATCTTTGGTTGGTGTGAATGATAGAGCGGATTTGAAGCCTTCTATATGGGTTTTTTCTTTGGATTTTCTCTCTGATGTTTGGGTGGTTTATTCTCATGAGCATCATGTCATTATTTTTGTTATGGTGGATTCGACTACTCATTGGTTTTCTTTTGTCTATGCTAGTACTTCTTATTTGAATCGTTATTTGCTTTGGGATTCTCTTCACAGCTTCGTTGATTTGGCTTATTCTTCTTGGGTTGTTGTGGGAGATTTCAATGCTGTTTTGGGAGCTCACGAGACTACGGGTGGTCGCCCTCCTATTCAGAGATCTTGTGATGATTTCAATTCGGTTATTGATGATTGTGAATTGATTGGGCTTTCTACTAAAGGTAATTGGTTTACTTGGGTTAAGAGTCATATTGTCAACACTCGGGTTAAGAGATGATTATACAGAGCATTGGTTTCTGATGGTTGTGTTACTTATTGGAAAGGCATCTCTTGTTTGGCTTTTCCACATAGATTTTTGGATCATTGTCCTCTAGTTGTTCGGTTTTCTGAGTTTGAAAATTCTCACTGCAGGCCTTTCCGTTTCCAAAGCTTGTGGTTAGATCATGCTAATTTTCTGACTGTTATTCATAAGATTTGGAGTTCTGCGGTTGTGGGTAAACCGTCTCAAATTGTGATTCACAAACTCAAAAATCTAAATCGTGCTTTGAAGACGTGGAATTGGGATGTGTTTGGTGATCTTAATTCAGAAATTAAGAATAAATCAGAGGAGCTTTAGAACGTTCAAATTTGGCTCTCTAACTCTAGTTTCTTCGAGGACCTTTTTCTTTTCGATTCTAATATTCATCATGATCTGGATGTTCTTTTGTGTAGACATGGGTGTTTTCTTTAGGACCGATCTAGGGTGAAATCGCTTCAGGGAGGGGATCGTAATACTTCTTTCTTTCACGCTTCCATTAAACGTAAGCAGTGTCGGAAAGCTTTGTCTGCTCTCTCCATTGATGGGGTTCTTACTAATAATCAGGATGAGATCAAAGATCATATTATTAGTTACTATTCTGCTCTTTTTTCGATCGAGTCTCCCCAGTCCCTAATCTTCGGTGGATTTTTCGGTAATAGATTCTATTATTCCTTCTTTGGTAACTGATGCTGAGAATGCTAATCTGATCAAGGTTCCCTCTTTTGATGAGATCAAGAATACCGTTTTTTCCATGGAAGCCAACTCTGCCACGGGTCCTGATGGTTTCACAGGTAAATTCTTCCAGCATTGTTGGGATGTTGTTGGTCATGATGTCTCTTTAGCAGTTCATGAATTTTTTTCACACTAGTACGATTTTTCTGGTCTCAATTCCAGCTTTCTTATGCTTATCCCAAAATTAAAAGATGTTATTTCTATTGATAAATTCCATCCGATTATCCACAGTAATTTTCTGTTCAAGATTTTGTCCAAAATTTTGGCAGATCGGCTAGCTTTGGTGGCTGCTGATGCAGCAGCAATAGATTACATGGCATTGGAGTTTATGGAGGGGTGGGATAGGAAAAAGACCAAGGAAATAGGCCATTTCAATCCTACTAGTTCGGGCGATGGAGTCGGAATGACGTGAAATTTTTACTATTGATGCGATTCGGTGAGAGCTTTCAAATTCACAACCTGTGGTTGTGTGGCATGCCTTTTTTTAACCGAAGTCCATTGTTTAGGCTCCGAAAAGGCCATTTTAGCCGTTTTTACCGTTTTAGGAAAGTTTCGTTTTTGTAATAAATCGAATTTCCCAAGTCCGAATCGACTTCCGTTAATTTCGGGGTGCTTAGGATTCTTAGTAAAATTAGTTTTTGTTTTAATCTCGTTTTCTTTTTTTTCAAGGAATACGATTAGGTTTAGGTTTTATTTGCTTTAAATAAAGTTGTTAGCCGAAAGGCTAATAAGTTTTTGATTTATAAAATTTAGAGTTTCTCTAATTTCTCCCAATTTCGGTATTCTTTGAATCAATGAACTTGAAGCCTAATATTCCGGTATTCGTGCGCGAATCAATGGAACGTTAGTAGGTCGTTTTCAATTTGTTTCTTGTAGGTTTTTCTCGACAGAGCTTCCGCTACATCAGATGCTTGGATTGTTTCTTCTCAGCAGTTTGGTTTCATCCGAGATTGCCACATTGAAGATTGCATTGCATTAGTTTCAGATTGTGTGAATGTTTTGCATAAGTGTTATGGGTGTAATCTAGCCGTGAAGATTGATATTCGTAAGGCTTTTGATACTTTGGATTGGGTTTTCATTTGTAGAGTTCTTTAGGCCTTTGGGTTTTGCAGGGTTGTTATGGATTGGATGGACAACATTTTGAGTTTTGTTAGGCTCTCGATTTTGATTAATGGTGCTATAGAGGGTTATTTTCGGTGTTCTAGAGGAGTTTGGCAAGGTGATCCTCTCTGGCCCCTTTTGTTTGGTATTGCAAATGATTTTCTTAGTAGATATATTTCTGGGATGGTGGAGTCTTCTCAGTTGTTGCATATCTCTTCTCCAAGGGGGTTTCCTGCCCTAACTCACCTGTTATATGTCGATGATGTTCTTATTTTTTTGCAGAGATATAGTGAGAAATATGAAGGCTATTAATCATGCTTTTGATATTTATGGTAGCCTTTTAAGTCAGATTATGAATTGGAATAAATCTTATATTTATTTTGGCTTTTCTGTTTCCCCTCATCATTTTGGGACTTTGAAATCTCTAGTTGGTATGCAAATTGGTCATATGCCTTTCACTTATTTTAGGGTTCCTCTTTTCCGGGGGAGACCTACTTTGGCTATGCTGAGGCCGATTGCTGATAAAATCATTTCTAAGTTTGCTCACTGGAAAGGAAAGTCTCTTTCTTTGGTTGGTTGAGCCATTTTGATTAATTTGGTTATCACTGGGTCATTTATTCATTCTTTCATGATTTATAAATGGTCGGTTTCGTTGCTGAATTTAGTTACCAGTAAAATCAGGAATTTTATGTGGTCAGGCTCTTGTGAGGACTCCAAGTTGGTCACAGTTTCTTGGGATACTTGTTGTCGACCTTATTCTCAAGGTGGTTTGGGTTTGAAGGATCTTCGGTTATTGAATTTTTTTTTGTTGAAGAAGTTTACTTGGAAATTTATGACTTCCGATGATTTTGCTTATTCTTTTCTTCGGAAGCGTTATTTGAAGCAGCAATAGAAGCATTTTTTTTTGGGGGGGGGGGGGGGGGGGGGGGGGGGGGGGGGTCATGTTACTTCTTCCATTTGGTCTTCTCTCTGAGCTCATTATTTGAATCTTCACAAAGAGGGCCTTTGGCTCATTGAGGCTAACTCTCAATGAGATTTTTGGTGTGACAATTGGTTAGGGGTGCCGATTTTAGAGATCTTGGGTATTCTAGATTATTTGGTTGTTTCCCTTAGAGCTAAAGTTTTTAATTTTATTGTGGAGGGTAGTTGGGTTCTTCATGAGGACTTTAAGGTTCGTTTTCTGGATATTTATCTTTGGATTGAACAAATTGCGATTTCTCCAGTTGAGGACTCTCTTGTTTGGTCCCTCTCTAAAGATGGATTGGTTTCTTGTAAAGCAGCTTACCGAGAGATGATATAGGAGATTCCTCAGGTCTCTTGGTGGAGGGACATTTGGTCTTGTTTTATTCCTCCTTCTCGGTCTGCTTTGTCTTGGCGTTTGTTGCTTATTAGACTTCCCACAGATGATCGTTTATGTAAGGCAGGTTTTCACATTGCTTCCCATTGCAACATTTGTGGTAGCAGTAGTGAGACAGCTATGCATCTTTTTATCCTTGGCCCCATGATTGGTTCTCTTTGGGATGTGATTTTCTGTTTTCCAGCATCAGGTTTCTGCTGACTCTTGGAAAGGGTTCTTTTAGAAAGCTATGTCAGTTTCTTTTAGTGATTAGATTCAGATCTTATGGAAAGCCACTAGTCATGTGGTGGTGTGGAGTGTATGGTTCATGCACAACCGAAAGATTTTTGATGACAAACTTGTTGATTTTTGGTTTGCTTTGTCTCTTGTCTGGCGTGCGGTTAAGGATGCAAATCATTTAAGCATTGGGTGTATGAGAAATAGTGTGGATGAGCTTTTAATCCTCAGGCATTTTGGTCTACGAGGTCGCCCTCCTCGTGTGCCTGTCATCAAAAGTATTGTCTGGTCGCCTCCTTCTCCTAGTGGGGTCAAGGTTAATATAGATGAGGCTGCTTTATTGCCTAGTGCTGGGGGTTGCGGAGGTGTGTTTCGCAATTGTCGCTCGATCGTAAAAGGTTGTTTTGCCGCCCCTCTTGGTTCGATGTTTGCTTTTGAGGCTGAATTGTTGGCAAAGTCGATAGCTATCAGCTATGCTTGGATTAATGATTGGCATCGCATTTGGCGTGAGAGTGATTCTTCTTGCGTGTTTGGCAGGCTTGGCATAGGTGCCTTTTTCATATTACTTATATGGATTTCCAAGTTTCTCATATTTTTAGGGAAGGTAATCAGGTGACAGACGCTCTCTCTAAGCATGCTTTGGGTTTGGAGGTCTCTTTGTGGTGGTCTTCTACTCCGGCTTTTTGCTCTTCGTTGGTTGGCAATGATTGCATGGGTAAAGAATCTTTTCATTTTCGTTAATTGTTTCTTTTTCGCTTTTTGTTTTGGCCTGCGTGCCTTTCTCTTTTTGTGGTTTGGTTTGCGCACCCTCGGTGTTTTTTGCTTGATTATTTGTTTTTCCTTGAAAAAAAAAATTTAAGTATATATTTGATTACTTGTAGAATAACTTACAAGCATGTGTAGCATGTATCACGGACCACATGTTCAACAACTCTTGTGCGAGCATGCGTCCGAACGCAAACGCGAATGACGCAAGGGTACGAACTGCGAGTGTGCACTTGTGACCTAGATCAATCTTGCTACATGATTAAATTTTTCCAATTCAAAATAATAATGGCAATTAATGAGTCAGAATCAATTTTGAATTAAAGATTGCAATTACCATTTAAATGGTGATTAATTTCCGTTTTAATTTAATTATGAAATTAAAAGGAAAATTTAAATCTTTAATACAAAAGATTAAACTGCCATTTCAATTGCCATTGTTAATAAGAATCAATTGATTCTCTATTTAATTCCATAAGTTTCCTTCCATAGAATTATATATTTTGAATTAGTTGCTTCAGTCAAATGACGTGAAATCATGCAACCTGTATTAAAAGGAAAAATAAAACCTTCAACTCTCTCTAGAAACTAGAAGCAAAAGTTGTTCTTCTTTGGTCCTGTTTCTTTCATTTTTCCGGTTTCTAGTGTGTTCATTTGTGGTAAAATCTTATAATTTGAGTTCGTTGATAGTGGTGGTGTTAATGCATAACCATTGTGAATCGTTGTATCCTGGGAGATAAACACCAAACACATACATTGTTGATGGCGAATTTGTCTTAAGGACACTGTGAAACACGGGCCTTAATTCTAGGTTCCTAGTAAAATTTCGTTGGTGTTTGTTTTTGTAAATCGAAACCCTTTTTGAACCCCAGTAACTTTGTAAAGGATATAAAGATAATCAATTTTGTATAACACATTGTTCATTGAGCACTATATTCTAGTAATAATATTGTTAATTTACTTTTGAGGACAGGAAATTTAGATTGAAAACTGCATATAAGAAGAAGGATCATCTTAGGTATTCGATGGTAAGTGTTGGATGGTAAGTGTTGGTGCTTTACTTAGGGATCATCTTGGGTGTGTTCGAGCTGCTTTTTCTTCTTTTGAAGTTTTTGAGCTTTTTGTTGTTAGAGAAGCTTTGTTTCAGGCCTCTCTATTTACAGGCGTGTATTTAAATATTTCAAGAAGGTACTGCACATCACATGGAGTTGTCTAGTTCAGTCTAATTACATTTTATACATTACTACGGGATTTGATTTAATTAATAATATTATTATTGATTTTTTATTTCATTACAAAAATAATGTTTACCATTTTGTGTTATTTGCAATGATTCATAGTTTATCACGGACTATGGCTAATTAAGTTTATGATTGGTTGTAGTTGCTTAATCTATGCAAGTGCTAATTTTGTTTGAAAATGTCTAATCTAGCAATGACACATTAATTGATTTGGAAGGTGACCAACTTTAATCGGAAAAACGTTTATTTATTTATTTATTTATTTTTAAAAGAAGAATTTTGTAATTCGCATTAGTTTTTTTTATTATTTATTTTTATTTTTATTTTTATTTTTGGCAATATCTATGTAGTTCGTATTAGTTGGATGACCTTATTAGCCAAACCTACTCTAGTTAAAAAGTCATTATCTAAGAGCATCTCCAATGCAAGCGTGGCTTGTGAAAAAAAAAGATGCCACGTAGGATAAATAGACATTATGTTAATAATTGTGTCTCCAATGCAACCGTGCATATTCATCCTCAAGCTGACGTGGCAAAAAAAATATTAGACCTTGTCAACATGACCGTCCACTTTCAGACGGTCTGTTGCACACCTATTTTTTAGGTTGACTCAGCAAACATTTAAAACTGACATTAATTTTTCATATATTTTTGGTAAGGAAATAAAATATAAAATAAAAAAGGAAAAAAAAGATGGACACGTCATTAAAAAAATTGTGTTTTAGACAGAAGCATTGGAGACAAAATTTTGAATTGATTGTCTATCAAGTCTATTTTTATGCCACATAAGAAGCAAGCCTCTTGACATTGTTGCCATGTCAATAATTATTGGTATGCAAGCCACTTTTGCATTGGAGATGCTCTAAGAGTATCTCCAATGCAAGTGTGGCTTGTGAAAAAAATAGATGCCATGTAGGATAAATAGACGTTATGTTAACAATTGTGTCTCCAATGCAACCGTACATATTCAACCTCAAGTTGACGTAGCGAAACAAGTATTAGACATTGTTAATATGACCGTCCACTTTTAGATGGTCTGTTACACAGCTATTTTTTAGGTTGACTCAACAAACATTTAAAACTGTTATTAATTTTTCATATATTTTTGGTAATAAAATAAAATAAAAAATAAAACAAAAAATAAAACAGGAAAAAAAGATAGACACGTAATTAAAAAAAAAAATTGTGTTATAACCTATATTAAAGGGTTTTTATATATCTAGAGTCCTAGGCTGTTATTTGACAAATTGTTAACTTAAAAAGATGAAGAGACAGTCCTCCTCAGAAAGCCTCTCAGCAACTTTGAATCTTAATTTGATAAAGCTTTTGCCAAATAAATAAATATTGCAAAGATAGATAGCAGCAACCGATGATTTCTTCATATATTTTTGGTAAGAAAATAAAATAAAAAATAAAACAGGAAAAAAAGATGGACACGTCATTAAAAAAAATTATGTTTTAGACGGAAGCATTGAAGACCAAATTTTAAGTTGATTGTCTATCAAGTCTATTTTTATGCCACATAGGGAGCAAGTCTTTTGATATTGTTACCATGTCAACAATTACTGATATGCAAGCCACTTTTGCATTGGAGATGCTCTAAAAGTAATGTAAACAAATTACATGGATTTGTCTTGGTCATTCTAATGATAATATATTTTAAATTTTACGTGCTTGATTTAACTAACAATAATATCATTAATATTTATTTCAAAATATGTATATATATATCCATATCATTCATATTTTATTTAATTTTTTTAATCTAGTAATAATATCATATTAATTCAATTTCAAGGGTATGATAGTTCGTAGTAGTTGGATGTCCTTATTATGCCAAACCTACTTTAGTTAAAAAGTCGATATCTAAGATTAATTTAAACAAATTACAAATTAACTAGATAATTCAAGAGGGGGCTTAGTCTATGCACGTTACATGGATTTTTCTTGGTCATTCTAATGATAATATATTTAAAATTTTACGCTCTTTATTTTAACTAATATCAATATCATTAATATTTTATTTAATTTTTTTTAATCTAGTAATAATATCATATAAATTTAATTTTAAGGGAAGTTATAGTTGAATAGCAACGTATGAAAACTTGAAAAGAAGAATTTTCATGGTTAGTTGTTGTCATGTTGTAGCCTATTATGTGCTAGCAGTCAGATTAATGTAAAAAAATCAGGTGCTAAAAAAAAGTAAACAAATTCAGAGGGAGTCCATATACACGTCACGATGATTTGTCTAATTATTAATGCGTGGTTGATTGTAATTATCCAATATGACAATATCTCAATGTTAATAATACCTTTAATTAAATGAATGTATTAATTTTAATACATTTTTGAGAGCTTCTCATTACGGTCTACAAATTATCTATTTACATTTTTTTTTTATTAATGACAATTTTAACGAGAATTAAAATTATTAAACAAGATAAAAAAAAAAAAAAATACACTCCAAACTAATTAAATTATTAAAAAAAAGAAATTCTCCCCCCTAAATCATTAGATTAAATATTATGTATTAAAATCTTTTTCCTAAATATATTATTACCATATTAATCACTCTCTCCTAATTTCTCTCTCTCTCTTCATTTTTTTTTTAAAAAAAATCCTATATTCATACTTTCTCAATCAGTCTTTCTCAATCCTATCTGCATACAAGGTTTTTGTATTAAAAGTCAATACAAATACCTTATTTTTTTTTTAAATAAAATAAAAATAGATATATGAAAACTTGATTTGTTGCAACTAGATTCAATCAGACTTAGAATTTTTAAGACTAATGAAAGAATTAAAGTTCTCGAGGCAATCACATAAAAGTAACAAAAAACATTTTTATATTTCAATTTTTTTTTTTTGAAAAAAGGTTACTAGTTTTCTAAGTTTTTATTTATTTTTATTTTTTTATTTAATAAATACATATATACTGTTCCTAAAAATTAAACTTATTCGTAAGTTTTTTTTTTTTTTTTTACTTAACTATTAGTCTTGTTTGAGAAAGAATGAAGATAGAAAATTAGAGATATGTATTGGAGGGGAGATAGTTTAATATTGTAATTAAAAATTTAGGACAGAGTGTTTAATATGTAATATTTAATCTAAGGATTTAGGAGAGATAATTTCTTTTTTTAATAATTTAATTTAAAAAAAGATTACTTCTTGGATGAATCAAAGACTACGATGTTCATCCTAACTTTTATTAAAATAAAATGGAGTATGTTTAGAAATTTATTTTTAAAATAGAGTGTCTTTAGAATAAAAGAAGATAAAAAGGATAATCTTGAAACAAAAGAAAGTGTTTTTTAGATTTTTTTTTTTTTTAAATTTAAATTTTCAGAATGAAGTGTCTTTAGAAAAGAAGGGTAAAAAGAAAAAATTGGATAGCCAAAAGAAGCTCTCTAAATTTTATTTATGAGAACTTCTCCTTACAATCCACAAATTATCTATTTACACTCCATTTTTTTTAATTAATGACAATTTTAACCTGAATTAAAATTACTAAATAAGACAAAAATAATAATAATTCTAAAGATACTCAAAACTAATTAAATTATTAAAAAAAGAAATTCTCTCTCCTAAATCATTATATTAAATATTACATAGTAAACCCTCTATTCTAAATATGTTATTACATATTAAACAATCTCTCCTAATTACTCTTTCTCTCCATTTCTCCAAAAAAAAAAAAAAAAAAAAAAAAAAATCATATCTCTATACTTTCTCGATCAATATTTGATTAATAGTTCAAGAAAAAAAAAAAAAACCCTATGAATATGTTGGTTTTTTACTAGCAGTAATATATATATATATATACACACACACACACACACACACATATATACATACAATTTTTCTATATCAGAACGAAGAATGTGGATCATTAGATTTACATACTTTGATTCAAAGTATATGCAATTGTGAAAACTTCTCCATAATCTATGGTCCACATTCTTCATTGTGATATATTTTATCAGTAATGCTACACATCCACCTAAAATCCCACCTTTTTCAACCCACCACATGTGGCATGTGAGGTGTCAAATAGTGAGTGGATACATGAGGTTGGTGAGATAAATCATCATTAATATGTATCCACTTATAATTTGACACCTTACATGCCACATGTAGTGGGATGAAAAAGGTGGGATTTTAGGTGGGATGTTTAGCATTATTGATATTTTATATTAGGACGAACTGATAGTAGAAAGACTGATATATATTAAAAAGTCAATACAAATACCTTCTTTTTTTTTAAAAAAAAAAATAGATATATACAAACTTGATTTGTTGTAACTAGATTCGATTAAACTCATAATTTCTAAGACAAATGAAAGAATTTAAGTTTTCTAGACAGTCACATACCTACAAAAGTAACAAAAAACATTTTTATATTTCGATTTTTTTTTTTTGAAAAACGGGGTACTTTTTTTTTTTTTTTTTTTTTTTTTAATATATATATATACGGTTCCTAAAAATCAAGCTTATTAGTAAGTTTTTTTCCTTAACTGTTAGGGGTCGTTTGTTTTTTTGTCTGAAGAATAAATGGTCTTGAATTCTGAAGACCGAATAGCCAAATAGGGACTGAAATCTAAACATGAATGACATGTTTTTTTTTCCCTCATATATGAATGTATTATCAACATGCTTGTTTTTTAAAAATAAAATTGTCTGAAAATAAGTAATTTTACATTTATATCTATGTTAATTAAAAGAAGTAATTTAATATGTACCATTCTTTATATTTTGTATGTTCTTCTGCAAACAAAGTTCAATTTAACAAAACAAAAAATTTATTAAAAAATATAATTTTGCATGTTCTGCAAACAAAGTTCGAGTTTAACTGATTGTCAAAAAAAAAAGTTAAGGTATAATTTATTAAATTGTTCAATCCCAAGAAGATTTCAGTATGAGAAGTGATTAGGTATTTTTTTTTTCCTCTATAAGCGGTTTAAAATAAGAAATATGTAAAAAGAAAGAATTTTACTCCAAACCAAATTAGGATAAATTTGGAAACATATATTCTTTGGGAGGATAGACTTGAAAGAGAATATTTTAATTGTAATCTAGTGATTTGAAATTAAGTTTAAAGTCAGTATTTTTAAGTTGTTTGACCACTTAAAAAAAAAACAAATAAAACAACTTAATGTGTTTGACCCATTAAGTTTTAATTTTAAAAAACCAACGACCCCTTAGTTCTGCTTGAGAAAGAATGGAGATAGAAAAGTAGAGAGATGTATTGGAGGAGAGAAAGTTTAATATGGTAATTAAAAATTTAGGAGAGAATGTTTAATATGTAATAATTAATCTAATGATTTTGGAGAGATAATTTTTTTTTTTAATAATTTAATTCAAAAAAGATTACTCCTCAGATGAATCCAAAGGTTATGATGGTTCGTCATAACTTTTATTAAAATAAAATGGAGTGTCTTTAGAAATTTATTTTTTAAAATAAAGTATCTTTAGAATAGGAGTGCTAGTTTATAAAAAAGATGATCTTGGAACAAAATGAAGTGTCCTTAGAATTTTTTTTTAAAATTTAAGTTTTGAGAACAGAGTGTCTTTAAAAAATGAGTGTAAAAAGAAAAAATTGGATTGTCAATAGAAGCTCTCTTTATTTAAAAAAAACCTCTTAAGTTATTAACACATCTAATTTCACAATTTTTTTTTTTGAAAGGCAAACTTTATTCACATGCCAGAACAACCAAGCACAAAACACCCAAGACAAAATAAAGGGAAAACAAACCCAAAGCCAAAAACCTCAAACTCTTGCGATAGAGGCATCACAAGCACCAAAGTCGCTGAAGATTGAAACAGGGCAGCAGAGCAAAGAAAACCAACCAACCAAAACAAAATTATAAATTCTTAAGTTCTCTAAGCTCGAAAACACAAATAAAAACAAAATTAATCTTTTGGTGTAATGCTAGGCTTAATGTTGTAAATGCATGAGAACTTAGTAAGCAAACAAAAAAGACAAAAAAAAAAAAAAAAAAAAAAAAAAAAAAAAAAAAAAAGGAAAAGAAAAACATAATAAAAAAATTGCAATGAAGAAATGGAGTTCTCTTAAAAAAAAAAAGAAAGTGTTCTTCTAATTTTTTAGATTAAAAAAAATATATAAAATCAAAAAGTTCACATTAATTTTTTTAAAAAATTCTTCTCGACGTCAACTTCAAAAATCTCAAGATATATATATAGAATAGTGTTAATTGTTTCTAAATTAGGCTTTATCATAAGTTAGGGTATATCATAAGTTTTTTTTTTTTTTTTTTTTTTTAGATATAGTATTTGATTTATTTTTAGTATTGCTAATTTGTCCAAATGATATGGCAACAATCTAATTCATTTATTTAAATCATGTAAATCTAATGCAATTTAAATATATAGATAATAGTATTGCCACATAATTTAGACACCAAATTTGGGTAAAGTAGCATTATTGTTTATTTTTAGTTAAACTAATTTATCTTTATTGGAGACTTATTAGAAAACCCAATTCCCTGGCAGGGAGAGTGCTCAAGAGTTGTTATTTTTCAGATTCTTCGTTTCTGGAGGCGAACCCGAAGTCTAGGGGATCGCTTATTTGGCAAGGGTTAGTTTGGGGTCGGGGGATTATTACTATGGGATCCCGTTGGAGGATTGGTAAGGGGGACTCAGTTCATATCTATAGAGATCGATGGGTTCCTAGGCCGTACTCGTTTAAAATCATTTCTCCTATGAACATGCCTGCAAACTCAACGGTGGATTGTCTGAAGTCTAGTTCGGTCCATTGGGATGGTAATTTGTTGTTGAATAATTTTGTGCAGGATGATGTGGATTTAATTCTGTCCATCCCTCCCTCTCATTCTTCGTGTGAGGACTCCCTTTTATGGCATTTTGAGCAGAATGGGGAGTATTCGATGAGGAGTGGTTATCGAGTGGGTTGGGATTTTTCTGATTTGGGCAGACCTTGTGCTTCTAAAGTGAAAGGGGCTGATTTATGGTGGAAGGCTTTGTGGAGGCTTCGCATTCCCTCTAAGATCAAGATGTTTCTGTGGAGAGCTAGTCATCATAGACTCCCTACCATGGTCTATCTCGCCAATCGTGGAGTTCCTGCAAACCCTGCCTGTCCTCGCTGTCATCGGTCCCCGGAAACCATGTTTCATGCTTTATGGGGTTGCTGTGGGCTGTCTAAGGTTAGAGCTGATTGTTCTTTTGCTAAAGAAATTCAGAATTCTACTGATATGCACTTTCATGATTTTATGCTCATGTGTTTACGGTATTTTCAATCCAATTCCCTTGAGTTGTTCTGTGTTATCTTGTGGCGTATTTGGTTCTGTCGAAACCAATTGGTAAACAAATTGGCTGTTCAGGATGTGGGGTCTGTGGCGAGCTGGGCTTGTGATTTTATTGCTGAATGGAGCGCTGCAAATCTGGGGGGTAAACCTGTTTCGCTGGTTGGTGCGAAGGATCCCGTTAAGTGGAAGGCTCCGGATCCGGGTTCTTACAAGATTAACACGGATGCTTCTACTGACTTTCTTCGGCGTAGGATTGGTATTGGTGTTATTATTCATGATTCCTCTGGTAGTGTTAGTTTTGCTGCTGTTCAGAACTGGAAGGCTAATTTCTCCCCCCTTATTGCTGAAGCTATGGCTGTTAAATTGGGAATTATTTCTGCTTTGGAGGCTGGTACTGTTCCTTTTCTTTTAGAGACAGATTCCCTTCAGTTGGCCAATCTGATTAGTAATGGTGGGTCCACCTTTGCTGATGTGGGAACTATCATTCGGGAGATCTTCAGTCTTCTTAAGGACCTTCCTTCCTGGTCTATTTGCCATGTCCCTAGGGATGGTAATGTGGCTGCTCATATCCTGGCTAAAATGGCTCTCTCGGTGGTTACTGATTGTCATTGGGTGAATTCTTGTCCTCCCTGTGTGGAGAATCGGGTCTCTTTGGATGCTTCTTTTTAGTTTTTCCTTGTTCTTTTTTCCTCTCAAAAAAAAAAAAAAAAAAAAAAAAAAAACTAATTTATCTTTATTGGTAAATTTCTATTGAGATATTTTTATAATTAAACTTTTTATTAAAATATGAGTGTGCTTATCATATTTGTATGTGGCCATATCGACACCCTAAATTAATAAGATCGTTCAAGATTGGACTTAGGCAACGTTGTTTTCTTAATTTAATTAATATTTTCATTTAAGATATTTTTGACTTAAATATATTAAAAAAATACCTAAGTGGCAAATTACAAACACACCCTAGTCTATATGCAAATCACATAGATTTGTCCTGTTCATGATAATTACAGTATACTATAATCTTTCCGTGTTAGATTGTTAGTTTTGTTTTTATCTAATTACAATAAATTGATGTTTATGATTTTCTTTGCTTTGCTTTCGCTAAGAATTAAGAAAAAAAAAATTGCACGGACTCAGAATTCAAACTTCAAACAAAATAAAATTGCAGACCAGCAAAACAAGTATCGGTAGAGATAATAAACCCATCAAATAATACTAGTATTAATTTAATTTATTTATAAGAATTATCAAACAGATGCACATTACTTTTGAGTCTCAAGACAAATTTAAAAATAAAAAACTAATAAGAACTACTGAACTTGTATGGTAACATGACTCCTAATTATGTTGTAACTAATTCTTCGCTGGATATGCTGCTTAAGCCGTAACCATAGATATGACAGAACCACTTTGAGCCGGAAACACAGAAACGACAGAGCCACTGTAAACCGGAAACGCAGATTTGACAGAACCAATGTAAGCAGATTCTTCATCCTCAGAATCGGCTTATGAAGGCAATATTTCACTAGAAGAAATACGACAGCTACCAAGAAAACCAACCCCAGGGCTAAAATCCACATTACTTGAAAACTCGAAACGTCATGGGAGCCGATTCTAACAAAGAATTTGGGCATAATGCAATATGTCAAAAGAACATAAAGTGCAAAAGTTGAAATACCACAAAGAAACAGAAGACTTCCGAAAGGGAGTGACAACAACAGCATTGTCAGATTGATCGAGCTTGTCGTGATAACAATTGTGATCCAGGTCATGATGTAGAAAACCGGAGGCAGAAGTATAGTTACTATATCCCTAAATTGAAATACTACTTGATTATTTGGTATTGACTTTTCTCTGGGGAAGAAATATGGAAGGATCACGGTTGAGCTAAAACCCAAACCTAAGAATATTGCAGGGAAAATCAACATAAATATCCTCTTCCACAAGAGCCACCACCGAGAATTATAACCCCTTATCCCGTTAGAAAACCTCTCTAGTTCATCAAAGGTAATGACTTCTAGTACAGGATGGTTGTTCATGATTAAATGGCTCTCGGAGTTAAAATTAGTCTGTTGCTCACCATTGATGTCCTCAGACTCAGTGCCAAGTTCTTCACGCTCAACAGCCTCATGAAGGTTGCGGCTATTCTCTGATTCAAAATTCACCAAAAGTAACTGCCCATCTTCCTGTACAAATATGTACAAATATGTTATAGAGAAAATGAGAGAAAGAGAAAGATCGTGGGATAGCTTACAGTGCATAGGTTGTTAACAGTTGCAATTTCAAGAGCAGAAGATCCTTCGGAGTCCAAACCATAAAGCAGGTGTATTTGGTCAGGCTTAACCTCTTTCAACAAAAACGCAAAAGCATCGGACTGGCGAGTCTTCGCAGCTAGGTGGAGCGCCGATTCCTTTAGGGAAGTCAGTGTTTCAAGTGACTCTGGACGTGCACGGAGTAATTCTCTTATCACATTTAAATGGCCGTGGATTACAGCTATATGTAGAGGAATCATAGACAACATGCTTACATGTACAAAGCAGAGTTGAGAGTCAAGACTCACCAACACCTTAACCATCTCAACATCTCCTCTAACGCAAGACCAGTGCAACAAATCGCAACAATCTCCATCATCTATCAGGTGGGCGAATTCAGGTTTCCAGATTCTGATCTCTTCGACAACACGGAAACTTCTCAGCTTGCAGGCCGCAATAAGAGGATTTTCAGGCCAATTCTTCACAGCAAGGTCCAAGATTTCTGGGTTGGTTGAGTGCAAAAATCTCAATCCTTGTAAATCATCGTTTCTGACAGCATCTCGTAAGCTTCTCAATAATACAATCGAATTGTCTGCAGAGGCCATTCTTGAGGTTAGTAAGATTTGTCTTTCTTTCTCCTCTTTGTTATCTGATAACTTCAAATACAGAGAAGATCCAACGGCTGAACTCCTCACGTCACACGCTTTTCTCATAAGTGGGAAGTGGGAAGTGGGAAGCTTCCCCGAAAGTGAAAAACAGGCCGGGTGTTGACTGTTGAATGGTCATTAACCTTAAGTGAAGCTTCCTACCAAGAAAACTTATAGTTGACTTGGATAACTTTCAACTTTAGTTGGTAAAACTATAAATCCGCCTCGTAAGCGCAGAAGAAGAAATTAAAAGAGCACTTGACACAATTTTTTACTGGTTCACTTTACATTTCTTCCATTTAAGAACAGTGGAGAAAAAAGAGAGGAGAGTAGTAAGGAGTGAGGAAGAGAAAATTGCTCATCGATGTCAATTTCTGACGATTCATTGCCAATTTTGTCAAGCTTATCCGATGCCATCAAAAGGGATGATATCGGGTCGTTAGAGTCAATCCTCTCGACAACGCCAGAAATATTGGAGCTTGCAGCCCAGATTTGGCCGGAAGATCCTTTCATTCTGGCTTACAATTCGAAAAGTCTCCGTGTTATAGAGGAGATTGGAAGGAAACATGAATTTATCAAAACGAAAAAACAAGATGGTGATACTATCCTGCACTTGGCTTGCGCCACGGGAGATAAAGAAATGGTCAGTGTTTTGTTGCGGATTGATTCTGAACTTTGCTGTGTGCAAAACAACTTGTCTATGACTCCTCTTCATACAGCTGTGAAGCATGGACAAGGAGATGTGGTAAGAGAATTGGTCTCAGCATGTCCAGAGTCACTTGGAATACAGACCTCCCAGCTGGAGACGGCGTTCCATGTTGCTGTCAAAAACAGCAAATGTCATGCTTTTAAGGTTTTGTTGGAAGAGGCAGAGAAGCTTGAAAAAGAGGATCTCCTTGAAAAGGAAGATGACCAAGGAGACACTGTTTTACATGTTGCAGTCTCCAACGAACTAGTTCTGGTAAGCAGGCTTGTTCCTTCTTTCGCTGTACCTAATAGGTTTATTTTGTTGCTTTACTAGATCTGAAACCAGCATTCATTAAGATGTTTATATGTTTATATTTTTTATTTTTTATTTTTATTTTTTTTATTTTTTTAATTTTTTTTAGGTAAACAGATTTTTGACCTTTGACACTTGATTGAGCATATACTAATAAAAGGGTTATATCTTGTGGTGTCACAGATTGTGAAAATGTTGCTTCCTGATTATCGAAGTTCGAGGACTCAACTAGTAAAGTCCAAGAACAAGAGAGGATATACAGCCTTGGAACTCTGCAATATGAACCCTTCTGTTTCAGCAGCTCGGATTCGCCCAATTCTTATTGAGGCTGATGCCATTGAATCCTATTCCTTGAGAGAGTCAGAGTCTTCGACTAGTATGAGCAATTCTGGTTCGAAGTGGCATATGGAGAAAAGGGATGTCCTATTGGTGATCCTCGCGATTTTCATTGGGGTTGTATTTACAGTAAGCTCCGCTCTGCCAACTTACTTTCCGAAAGGTAACATTAATGTAAGTGAACCATTCCAGTTTGAAGCCGTAGCAACCGGCAGATTGCCGCTTGTTTTCTACTTCTTGGTCTGCCTTACGGTTACTCTCACAATAAGTGCATGCTTTCTTACTGTGCTGCTGTATAAACTTCCCTTTGGATATCTTCTGTTTCTCTCAGGGATTGCAATTTTCTTTCTCTACATACTTTTGGCCGATTACATTATGCCAGAATTCTTTATCAAACTAGGCTCTCATGAAATTTCGAGTTATCATCTAATGTGGGTACTTGCTCTGAGCTACATTTTTGCCGGGACTCTCCTACTACTTGTGGGAAAATATCTTCTGCTAGGATTTAACAAATTTGCAGACTGGCTGATCATGAGGAGACTGCATGATTCTATTAGTGCCAATGAAGGAAAACAGTCGGGCGATATTGAAATGGAGTAAAACAGTACTTGGATTTTGTAGGGAAGCTATTTTGATTTGTTTCCACTTGATCAATGAATTCACATTTGGTGAATTACTCTACTCCAAAAGAGTAATATGTAAAATCAATTTAAATGTCGGGTACCATCCTCAAAGATATGTGAGGTACAGAAAGCAATGGTTCCTTGCACTTGCAGTCAACCAACAATCCTGATGTAGTTGACTCTCAGACAGGAGATTCCTTCAGCTCCATCAAATGAGTCTTCCAGACCTGGGAATTAGCTTTCACTCTGATCTGTTTGGTAATAACATCACTTATAATTGAACTTTTAACTTCATTCAGGTGAATGTTTAACACATCTCAAGCATAAAAACATGCATTTTACATATTCTTGACACCTACTATACTGTGAGCTGGTGTTTTTCTTAGCCCTATTTCATTCATCAATTCTCTCACATTCTCTGCATCTTTCCACCTTCCCCGTGAAGCATAAATTTTCGCCATCAATACATAGTTTCCCGTGTTCTCTGGCTCAAGCTTAAAGAGCCATTCTGCAGCAATCTCTCCTAATTCAACATTCTCATGTATTACACAAGCGCCAAGAAGAGCACCCCAAACAGCATGAGTAGGCTTGATAGGCATTGTTCCAATCAGATTGTAAGCTTCATCCAGTCGACCTGCTCGACCGAGAAGATCAACAACACAAGTGTAGTGATCTGCACGGGGGCTTGTTTGGTGATTTTCAAGCATGAATTTGAACAAGCCCAAGCCCTCATCCACCAAACCAGCATGGCTGCATGCGTGCAATGCTGAAGTAAAAGTAACTTCATTTGGTTTCACCCCAGATTGAACCATTTCTTTGAAAAGTGAAATGGCAGTCTCACCATGTCCATGCATTCCATAACCAGCAATTATCACACTCCATAAAACAATATCCTTGTTCTCTTTGGGGATCCCACTAAAAATCTTGTGTGCAGAATCTAGACACCCACACTTTGAGTATATATCTATCATCCCAGTAGCAACTTCTAAGTTTGAAAAATACCCAGATCTTATCAAATAACAATGTATATTCGTTGCTTGATACAAATCCGCAAGAATGGAATATGCTGGAAGAAGACTATTCAAAGTAGCGTCATTAGGTTCCACTACTTCAGTCAGCATTTGTTTGAAAAGCTCTACAGCTTCTCTTGCAAGCCCGTTATGAATGCACCCAGAGAGAATTGCGTTCCATGGGACTGTTCTCTTTCTTGATGTTCTTGCAAACACTCGGAAGCTGACTTCAACATGATTGCACTGTGCATACATATCGATCAATGCGGTTTCCACAACAACCTCACTCTCGAGCTTTTGCCTTATTGTCCACCCATGCAAACACCGACCATACTTCAGATAATACAAACTGGAACAAGCAGAAAGAAGTGATGCTATTGTCACTGCATTAGGTCTTACTCCTTTGAGTTGCATCGAACGTAAAAGCCCCAGTGCATTCCTCACTCCGCCATTCAAAATGTAACCATTAATCATTGAAGTCCAAGTAACAACGTCCCTCTCACTCATCCCATCAAAAACTAACCGTGCTTCACTTACACTACCACACTTCACGTACATGTCCACCAATGCATTCCACACTGCGATATTATTCCCTAAACCTTTACTTTCCACCAACACATGAACCCTTCTCCCCACTTCAACATCCTTCAAGTAACCACATGCGGGCAACACCGAGACCACGCTAGCACTATCGGGTTCCACTCCGTTGTTCACCATCCAATTAAAAACCTCCAAAGCCTGATTGGTGTATCCGTTCTTAAAGTACCCACTTATCATAGTATTCCAAGACACCACGCTACGCTCCCACATCCCATCAAACAACTTCCTAGCTACCTTTATCTCTCCAAAACTCAGATACATTGCTAGCAAACAATTCTGCACAAATGTATCCGTTTCAAACCCTGCAACCATCGTCCTCCCATGCAAAATAATGCCCAATTCATGCAAAGCCAATTCACTGCAGGCCTTAATAACAATAGGGTAGGTAAAATTATCCGGGAGGTAATTTTCCAACCTAAGCATATCAGCAAACATTCTAACAGCATCATACGACGACCCATTTTGTGTATACATTCTCATCATGGTGTTATACAAGAACGAGTTTCGTTCAGGGATTTTGTCGAACACTTTACGTGCGTTGGAAACATGGCCGGAGTTCGCGTATGCAGCAGCAATGATCGAGTGTAGGTGGGCAGAGAGGAAGCCTGAGGCGGTGATGACTGCATGGAGTTGCTTGACTTTCGTGAGGGACTTTGTGGCTGCATAGTTTTGGAGGAGTTTCGTGAAGAATGGCTTGGCTTGTTGTCGAACATGAGGCGGACCATTCATGAACTCTTTAAAAGTTAATCTTCCCTGTCAACTTCTTCCTCCTGAAACAGCAACTGAAAAAGAAGCCCGTGAATGGACCTCGCGAAGCCGCACTTGCAGATGAAACGGCGGGTTGTGAACTGGAGAGTCGGTATCGGAGAGGGTTGAAAGCGGCGGCGTCGATGAAGACTCAAGCGGCGATTGAGTTTTTATAGTTGATAAACATTTTAAAACACTCCAGGGTGGATATTCAATGCTTCAAAATCAAGTTACAATCAATTCAAATCTAATTACAATTTATCAGTACTACGATTTGATAGAAGTATCAATATCCATGGATAATGATTTTTTATGGACAATACGAAAATTTAGTTGCAAACTTTTTTTTTTTTTTTTTTTTTAATGAAACATTAAACAAATATTAAAATAATCAATAATCTAAAAAAAACACATTTTTTTCAAAGACATAACATATTTAATAATTATATGGTATAAATATGACTATAATGCATACGAACAGTATACAATTGAAAATCTTCCATTAAAATTTCATTATCTAATAGTGTGCATCATACAAGCCATACCAATTTCTTTAGAGTATTCGTATTTTATTTATTTATTTATTTTTTTTTTAAAAAGTTTTTTGCATGGTTTTGGTAAGAATAAACAATAGCTATTACAAATTTGACAACTTTATTTTTGGTTTTTGAAGAGTTTATTTTATGTTTATTTTGTACTTGATTTTCATGGTATAAAAATATATTAACATCAGACTGAAGAAAATAAACAAATAAGCAGATAAAAATATTAGAAACAAGTTCTGCAATATAGATATTTTACAAAAATATCACAAATATTTATGAATATTTTTCAGATATTTTACAGAAACGATTTTACACTGTATACATATATATATATGAAAATTTTCTAGTGTAGAAAATCTCATATGAAATCGTCGATAGCTACCGGTAGCAATTGACTATTCCATACAGGATTTTCCGCACAGGAAAGGAAAGTTATTTACAGATACTTTTTTTTTGTGAAAGGAAAATTACTGATACTCTTAAAGACATAAAACAAGGAAAGAAAGAATGAAGAGAAAGAATGAAGAGAGAGACAGATCGAGAGAAAAAGAAAAAGTAAGGAGAAACAAACCTGATTTTAATCTCCCGTTTGTGAAAATCGAATTCAGGTTTGATGTTCTGAATTAATTTCACTTGAGTTTTGTTTTGTTGTATTTCTCTCTTTGTGAAGTTGTTTGCTTCTCTCTAGGATTATGAATAATTATTCATGTGTAATTTATGGGAATTGGGTGAGGGATTTTAGTAAAATTATGAGCAATTCATCTTATAATTGCCTCTTAATACTATAATTTGTATAATAAAATTTCATAAAATTTATAGGTTTTCAAGAAATTATCAAACAAATAATTTTAAGGGCTCAATTAGATTTAAGAAAATTTATGAATTAGTTAGGTTTTGATTATTAGGAACCGATTGTTTTCCCCTTAAACTGTTTATAGGTTCTTCATCTTGGTCTGTGAAATGCAGAGGAAAATTGTGCAGCAAGGAAGTTGCTATTGATTCTCATGTACACTAAAAAGCTTAAATTAAACGAACATAGAAATCTGTTATTACATTTTAAATATAATTTCTATCAATTGATTATTCTAATAAATTGACCAGTTCATAATTCTAAGTGGGAGAAAATATAAAATAGAAAGGTTAGCTGTCAATAATTGCTAAATTTTGTAAACTTAGTACTTAGAAATGCCAACTGCTTTGTGTCACTACTGATTAGTTTCAATATCTGCAGTAAAATAATTCCGCCTTATATATATATATCTAAGTTGGCACCATATATAGCTCTGTAAACTTCATGTACAGGGAATATAATGGAGGAAATATTGTATAGATTGGTAGTAGGATTGTAAACACAATAGTTGTCAGTAGGTTCATTTCCTACATAACTGCAACGTATACATAAAGATACTAGACTGTCACAACTCACAAGATTGCATGATATCTGAATTAGTGTTAACATAATCAAGGGATTTGGATACAGATTTGAATTTGATCAGGGATTTGTTTGGGAGGCAAAGAAGTATATTAGTAAAATGATAATCATTGTTGGGCCAGTGTTTACAACAGCATAGCTTATTCAGCAATCTTCAGGAAAAAAATAACCTCATTTGCTCATATAAATATAGGGGGAGGCATTTTCCACCCGATCTGAACCGACTGGCGGTCACATCGGGTTGACTGAAAAAAAATGGTGTATGTGCTGTAAAACGGGGCCGGCTTGGCACGGCATGGTCTGTGCTGTACCGTTAAACCTGCTGTGCCAATTTGGCACGGCTGGGAAAAGGGGAGTGTTTTGGAATGGTGCTGTTCATTGGGTTAATCGTTTAGGTTCTTCCTTGTACTTCAAGGTTGGATGATTAGGAGAAACTTCGAAAATTGCCAATGCCTGCAATTCCTGATGGATGGGAAGATGAGAGAAGATGGGTATTTTGTTGAGTCTTGGGAGCACCTGCATCTTGTTGTGATATATGGCACAACTAAATTGAATGTGTACGAGATGGAAACTGACTATTCTTGATGGTTTGTACGTGAAGTATCAAGTGGATCTTAATAGTATAACAATTGCATTTCCAAAGATGATTACAATAGGTCTTAACCCATCTGACAGATATTACTATAAATCTGCTATAGTTGGTATAATTAGGGAAGCGGATGATGGAGAATCATATATGGTGTTGCAGATATCCGGTAAGGCCATACACTATAACGTTAATGATAAGACTTTCAATAAGATCTTTGATTTCCCTTTGTGCTGTAAGGTTGTTGAGTCTCATCTGGGTTATATGATATGTAACCGGTTTGCTTATCCTTATCAATACATTGAGACTCTTGCTAGCATTTGATGTTTACAGATGGGGTCCTGGGGATATGTTTTTCTTTTGAAAAAAACAAGCAATGGACTTGATGAAGAGCAGAGAATTAACTTCGGATTCTGGGTGAATTGTATTGAAATTGTGGAATTGGAATGCATTTTCATACTGCTTTTTGAATTCTTAATAAATTTGTGGTTGATTCATGGAAGTATTGTGTTTGTTCAATGAATTTTTTGTTTTGAAAACCTCAGCAGTATTGTGATGATAATTGATGATTGAAAGAAGTTGAGATAGTATTGATCATGTTTGAGTTTGTTTTGGTCCTTTTGGTGGAAAGCAGAGTAGTTTGATGTTCTATTCCAGCTTGGAAAAGCCTAAGAAGAAATGGAAATACGTTTATAGGTTTTGTTCTGCATCTTGGTCTATCAAACTCAGGAAAATTCCGATTAATCTATAGTCACAATATTTCAATAGGAATACATGCATGCAGCATGTTGCTTTAAAATTATGACATTTTCTATATAGTATTGCCTAATTTTTCATCCGATTAATCTATCAATAGATTGAATTCCTACATAAGTTATGGAGAACACCAAACTAGTTATAAAACAGTACATAATATCACATTTTGATATAAGAAAACAAGAGTTGCTTATTTTTTAACACAGGAGATTCTCACAATCATAACTAACAGAAATAAAGGTAGCTGCAAAACAAACATGGTTAAGTAGTTATAGGAGCCTTTCGAGATATGATGATTCTAGTTTTTATGAATTCTAATCCATAACCACAGCAAAAGTTTAAGCAGTGTACTATGTAGAACAAGATGTTTCTGTTGAAAATTTAAAAAATAAAAAATAAAAATTGAGTCCATGAAATACCATTTTAAAATAACATACATAAAACTTATTCCATGTTGAAAAATACAGAGAACAAATCTCTGTTACTATGTTGGAAAAATCAATAAAACCAAAAAACCATAATAATACCATTTTGAAAAACATAAAACCATAAATATCCATTAATAACAATAAAACCATATATATTCATTAACATCCATATTCTGATATTTTTGCTAGAGATATCAGACCATAACCATCCATATTCTGATATCTCTGCTGAAGGTATTAGACCATCCATAAAAAACCATACAATACCATAAAAAACATCAATAAACATAAATAACCATAAACATGAAAATGAAAAACATAAGAAGACATATTTTCTTAAAAACATTTTCATTCAACCATTAACCATACATCCCATGCCATTTCTGGTTACAATATACAATGCCCGAATGGGGTTTTATATAGAAAATATAGAGGAATGTGCTACCATTAGATCGCAAAGTACATTAGTCATCCAAGAGGAAATAGAGAGAAATAGCACCAAATTGGATTATTTTTGTGTAATATCACCAAATTAACAAGTTTTGTAGAAATAGCACCAAAGCATGTGATCTGCCCAAATTGCCCCTCACTTATTCTCTCTCTCTCTCTCTCCCTCTCTCTCTCTCTCTCTCTCTCTCTCTCTCTCTCTCTCTCTCTTCCTCTCTCCTTTGTTTTTTTTTCAAAGAACTTCATTGATCCATCAATGGAGGTCGGACAGAACTCAAATGGAGGTCGAATGGAGGGCGAAAGACCTCCATTGGTGGTCAATGAAGAAGAAGATTAAAAAATAAAAATTTGGAAATAAGTCTCGGATATTTGGAAATAAGTCTCAAGCAGGTCACCTGGGACTTATTTCAAGCTATTTCTAGCTACCCAAGATTCATTTCAGCTATCTGAGACTTATTTCTAGATTTTTTTTTTTAATCTTCTTCTTCATCGACCACCAATGGAGGTCGATGTCATTTCAACTTCAATGGAGGTCTTTCGCCCTCCATTCGACCACTATTTGAGGTTTGTCCGACCTTCATTGATGGATCAATGGAGATTTTTGAAAAAAAAATAGGAGAGAGGAAGAAAGAGAGAAAGAGAGAGAGAGAGAGAGAGAGAGGACAGAGAGAGAGAGAGAGAGAGAGAGAGAGAGAGAGAGAGAGAGAGAGAGAGATTAGAGACAATTTTGGCATATCACCTTAATTGGTGCTATTTCTACAAAACTTATTAAGTGGGTGACTTTTCCATAAATGACTTTGGAAAGAGTGCTAGAAATTTTAAGGACTCGTCATCCAATGGTGCTACAATAAACTAGCACTTTACCAGAATATATCCACTACATTAAGCAATCGGCACATCCACCGAGACATTATTATCTTCAATAGAAAAATTGAGACATTTCTTGAAATCTTCTAGAAATATAAAAAGTAACAAATAATTCAATTTGAACTGAACTAACATAACCATACCATTACTTAAACCATGACTAAACCATGACTAGACCATAAACCATACCATAGTTAAACCATAGTTAAACCATAACCATAAGCCATCCATAATTGATCCATGAGCCATACCGTAAGCTATCCATAATTAATCCATAACCATACAGTATTTAAGAAATGTTTCAAATTTCCAACACTCCTCCTTGAAACCTTTTTTAAAGACTTCCATCTTTGTTCTGTAGACATCAATCTTGAGTGACTTTCAATATAGTTGCGACTTGTTGCTTGCATGTTGCTGGCCATAGGAGAGAGCCTTTAATGTGTGACTTGTTGCTTGCATGTCGCTGACCATAGGACGGAGCCTTCAATGTATACCATCTTGATGCTTCATAGTTTTTCTGCAGCTCCTCCTCAGTTACATAACAAGAAGACCTGCGTTGTTTCTAGCAGCCATAACATTACTTATGGGTGATTTAAACCTCATTAAGCACTCCATAAAACCATGTTAGCACTCGTGTGATTTAAACCTCATTGAGCACTCCATAAACTAGAAACAAAATGCTTTGCTTTCCAGCAACCATATTAGTACTCATGGGTGATTTAAACCTCACTGAGCACTTCATAATCTGGAAAACAAAAACTCACAGTCCCTCAAGAACAATGGCTCTGATACCATATTGAAAATTTAAAAAATAAAAAATAAAAATTGAGTCCGTGAAATACCATTTTAAAATAACATACATAAAACTTATTCCATGTTGAAAAATATAGAGAACAAATCTCTGTTACCATGTTGGAAAAATCAATAAAACCATAAAACCATAATAATACCATTTTTTTTTTGAAAAGGCAGACTTTATTCAATAGCAAGGCAGAAAACGCAACAAACACAGCACCAGCAAAACAAAAGAACCCAAAGCAAAACAAGAGGCGAAACCCCCAAACCCCCCAAACCGCAAACAACAAAAACACAAATAGCCACAGAAACAGGGACAAAACATTAAAAATCACACCAATCAACAAAATCACCCCTACAATTCGACCCCATCTTCGCCAAACTATCCGCGGACGAGTTGAAAATTCTGGAGTCAAACACCACGTTAATGCTGTTAAACTCCTTCAGGGAACTTCGAATATCGTAGATAATATCAACAAGCTCAACATTCCCAAAGTCTTCCGAGTTCACCCAAGAAACAGCAACTTTGGAGTCACTAACCACCGTAATGTCCCTCCTCCAAAGATTCTGATTAGTGCAGCACAAGTCCACAGCCATCTTGATCGCCCATAACTCTGCGACATTTGAATCCAGAACACCCAAATAAGAAGAAAAAAGGCAAAGCACCTTGCCATAAGAGTCCCTCAAAACTTCTCCCATCCCTGCAGGTCCTAGCTTCCCTCTTGTGGAGCCGTCAACATTAAATTTGAGAATATCAATGCCAGGCGGGATCCAATCAACAACTCTGTTATTCTTAACCTTCATGGACTCCACACATAAGTCTCTTATATTACGAAACAGGGTTTCCACCGGCTCCTTCGAACAGCGCCCAAGATGCTTAAACCACCACACCATCCTAAACTTCACCGAATTCGCTGCTTGCTCAATGGAAGAGCTCTTGTCATTAAAAACCTTGAGGTTCCTAATCTCCCAAATTGTCCAGACCGTGGCAAGAAGCAGGGAGCTCCAAGCTCTTTCAGCTTTGAAATTTGGACAGAGACCCATCCAACCTTCAATCCATCCCTTAATATTAGAATTAGCACAAAAATCCACTCCCCATCATGACATACCTATAGACCACAGAAGATTCGACCATCTACAATGAAGAAACAAATGGTCTACCGATTCAATCTCGTCATTACAGAAAGGACAGCTCCAATCCCCTGAAATATTCATACCATGTCTCTGAAGCACTTCTTTGACCAGCACCTTGCCTTTCCACAGTTGCCATAAAAAAAATCTCAATCTTGTTGGGACAAAAGCCCTGCTATAGGCACTGAGGAATGGTAGTTTTAACCTCCAAAAATCCTCTAGGCTTTTTCGGAAAGACCCTACTGTGAACAAGCCAGAGGAGCTGTGAGCCCACGCCATTTTATCATCCACATGTCTACGAATCCGCAAGCAATTCAAGAAAGTATCCAAGCTTCTCCTCTGATCCATTTCCCAGTCAAAAAAATTACTTCTAAAGGGTATGTTCCACACCCACTCCGAACCCCTCCAATCACCAAAACATAATAATACCATTTTGAAAAACATAAAACCATAAATATTCATCAACATCCATCCATATTCTGATATCTCTGCTGAAGGTATCAGACCATCCATAAAAAACCATAACCATACCATAAAAAACATCAATAAACATAAATAACCATAAACATGAAAACGAAAAACATAAGAAGACATATTTTCTTAAAAACATTTTCATTCAACCATTAACCATACATCCCATGCCATTTCTGGTTACAATTTACAATGCCCAAATGGGGGTTTATATAGAAAATATAGAGGAATGTGTTACCATTAGATCGCACAGTATATCAACCATCCAATGGATGAGGTGCTATAATAAACTGACACTCTGCCAGAACATACTACATTAAGCAATCGGCACATCCACCGAGACATTATTATCTTCAATAGAAAAATTGAGACATTTCTAGAAACCTTCTAGAAATATAAAAAGTAACAAATAATTTAATTTGAACCGAACTAACATAACCATACTATTACTTAAACCATGACTAAACCATGACTAGACCATAAACCATACCATAGTTAAACCATAACCATAAGCCATAATAAAACCATAAGCCATCCATAATTGATCCATGAGCCATACCATAAGCTATCCATAATTAATCCATAACCATAAAGTATTTAAGAAAAGTTTCAGATTTCCAATAGTTTCGACAGGCAGTAATAACTTTGGTGCCTAGTAATAACACAGGCATAGCATCTTGTGGTGATACAGCTATTATTGAACACAAAATTAACATCCATTGCTTCAAAGTTGATAAGAAATTTTTTTGCCAACTTGAAAGGCAAACCTTGAGCTGGATATATTTGATGTTATTAACCAGCCTATTTCCAGGGGCAGTAACCACTCCTAAATGAGCACCTGTAATAGTACGGAGCCGTAGGAATAGCATAATGATAAATAAGATTCGTTCCACAAGGATTGATGAATTGATTACCACAATTGATTGATTAAATTACTATCTAGACAAGCAAAGATTTGATGATTGAATTACACTACTCTAATTTAAACTAGAACAAGCTACAATTATAATGCAATTAATAAAACTAAACAAGCAAGCAAACAAACTCAAGCACTTGATTATCAATATGTGAATTAGGCTAAGACCTTTGAATCCACTTATCCAATTCTCACCAATTTTAGACACATCATTTGGATAAATTATGCAAATGTGAATGTAGACCCGTATACCCTTAATTAGTCTCTAACCTCTCTCAAGTGATAAAGACAACATTCATATGCACCAATAACCTATTTCTCAATGGTTATCCGAACTACACACGAATTCATTAAGCATAATGGCACACAAATGGAATCCTACAAGCTAGCATCGCATATTTCTATCTTATTAGACTTGTATCGGGCATTTCATCGAGCACGTTGTATGCTTCTCCTCTCGGTGCTTCACACAACGACCAAATATCAACTAAGTGTTAGCTAGGCACCTAGAAGCATTAAGCAATTGAAATACACATACATAACACAAGCATTTATGATAAAGTGATGGTCTTTATTGGAGATTCATGGGAAAGGTTTCATCTTGGCCTTAGCCAAGATGGATTTAGTTCATATTACAAGAAATGGCTACAAAAGTTGTGAGATTTATGCAAGCCATAACAAGATACAAGCAATAAATGAAAGAGAGAAAGGTTAAGAATAAACTAAGTGAAGATCTCCTCTCTCTTGGTTGGTTGTGCTTGGCTTGCTTCTTCTCTTGAGGCTCCCCTTTGTGCTCCAAGGTTGGGTTTTTATGGTGGATAATGGTGGGAAAGTTGGATATTTGGTGTTTGGTGAAGTGGATTTGAAGTTTGGGCGATGGATTGAAAGTTGGATATGGTGATTTGGTGGATTTGGAGAGTAAAAATGTGTTCTTGAAGAGTTTGGGATGTGGTGTAGGAGTGTTTTGGAGCTCAAGAGTTGTGCAAGAAGTGTTGGTAAGAGAAGGGAAGTGAGGAATTTATAGTGTGTGGAAATTAGAGCCCAAAAATCTAGAAAACGCTGAGTTGGAGCACTTGTGTGCTTGTGGGGCGCTGGTGGTCAAGCACTGGTCATGCGCATGACCAGCGGTGACTTTCTGCTGAATTTGCGCTGGTCCAGGCGCTGGTGGTTAAGCGCTATGCATTTCTTCATCAGTTTTCAGCTTTTCAGCCTCGCACACCGTTACAAAAATAGCCATAACTTTCTCTAGAAACATCGGAATCGCGATCCGTAAAAACCATTGGAAAGTAGGCAGCTGGGGATTTCCGAAAATAGGTTGCACGAAATCTAATTAAATCTGAGGTGAGAGATATGGCCTCCAAAATATAGGTGTACTGCATGAGTATTTCCCATTTCAGCCCTTTTAACTTCCAAAACTCATTAATTAAGTTCAAATACCTTAATTATGGAAAATAACCTACACAAAGCTCACCAAACACATTAAATATACAAATACACTTGAAAACGAGTACAATTGATAAGAAATGGGGGCTACACCGAGTGTACAAATAGGCGCTATCAAATACCCCCAAACTTATCTTTTGCTCGTCCTCGAGCAAAACTGAAGCAAACAAAACTAAGATTAACCTACTAAAATTTAAAGAAAGGAAAACACCACATTCGTGGGTGACACGATGGCACTTGGCACTTGGCACGTGCCACGAGCCTTTTAAACCCTTAGGCAATCCTTAGAGGACGAGTGAAGTCTCGTGAGGGCCTACAGAATGGTACCCACAAACATATTTTCTACCGAGTCAACTAAGGATGAGATGCAACATTGGGAGAACCGTAAAGTAGACACAAGCATGCCAAGATCATTGAGTGCAATCTAGAGGTGTGATAGCCAAGATGCTACAACACTAATGATTGTAATTCCGGACTTTTTAGTGAATTTAGTATCAAAAGCATCGAACACAAGAGTCATTAGATAACATTTTGCTTTGACTCCAAGCCTCTCTTGGGTTCTCTCATTATTTTATCACACCGAACCTAGGCTCACTCATCAAACATATGCAAGTTGGAGTTTACGCACAAAGAATTTTCAAAATTAAAACGCATATGAAAAGTTATCAAGAACGCTCATACTTTCATGCAAATGAACCTCAAGAATGGAATCAAGCATTAAGAACACCATTGTTTTCAAGCTAGACCCTTCCTAAAGATCAATTAGGACTTCTTTTTAAGTGCAAGTGAGTACGATGGTTGGATGTTGATGGAGGAACTAGGTGGATATGGAATTATTGGCGAGCTAATGATCATGAGTCTTCTACTTGATGCACTTTGCAATCCCTTTTTGAGCGTCTAGGCATTTTATTGACTTAAGAATTTTGTACAATTTGTAATTGCTTAGCATGTGGGCAACTTTTTTTTCATTTTTCATTTTTTATTTTTTATTTATGATAAAATTTACAATAGGCCTAAGTATACGCTACTTGGATATATTTCTTCTTGGGCTTCAATTTTCATGTTCTCATGATCATTGCTATGGAATGGTCTAGTGTTTGGGTTTAATGAGGTGTAAATGTAACATTGGTGGATATGGTGATAGAGTTTAGTGTGAAGGTTTATATTCTTTGGACATTTAAGCACACACACAAGGTTTAGGGATATGTTTGGGTCATTTTGAGTGACTAACACACATTGCCTATGTCATCTCTAAAGGTATGAGTCTAGCAAGCCAACAAGGGAAACACATGAGGTGAAATATGCTAAAGCTTAATTATTTAATGTTCAATGCAAAGAAAAGAGGTCTTTGTTATTAAGCCTAATATCTACATGATGAGTGTTTAAAGAATAGAAATAAAATTCACTCTTGTGGACGCAATATTTGGGCAATGAAGCTCACATGGGTAGTTTCCACTAATGATCTAGACATCTCAAGTGCATTACCTCATTCACTAAAATACAAAATGAGTCCGGTAGGATGTGTGCAAGCAATGTGGTGCAACTTTGACCAACACGACCTCCCTTAATAACGCATGGCATACATAAAGTGCTTACAACGGCTCAACCCAAATGCATCTCAACAAGCAGCCCTTACTGCTCTAGATTTTGACCAAAAATGGTAGAAAATTTGACAAAATTTGGCTCTAAGCCCACACAATCATGCAAATTTTTTTTTAATAAGTAGCACACAAAACACTCATGCAAAACACACATAAAACCCAAGACGGTCACTAATTGGCCGTACCCCCAAACCTAAACGAAACATTGTCCCCAATGTTTGCACATAAAAAAGATTGGACAATATAAGCTTAGAAGCAGGAGGGAAGCCAAAATGCAATTCTAACACAAACTAAACCTAAAAGCTATGCATAATACAACTCCGCAACTTAAGGCTACAAAGCAAAGGTAAATTGCAATAAAAGCAAGAAAATAAAACTACTATTTACAAGAGTTGTACCTCTCTTAGCGATTGTTCAAGTAGGGTCCTCAAGCAAGGCCATTGACTTGGGCTCATCAAACACCCTTTTCCTTTTCAACTTATATGAGGCATAAAACGTCCTCACCCAAAATCCATTTACCATTCTTGTTTGCTCCACCGCACAAGCTTTCTTTCTCTTCTCCCTTTTATCCATTTTTCTCTCATCTTTAACTGGAGGAGTTGCTTGGATCTTGTTCACAACTCCATGTGAACCTATTTTGTGGCTCGCCTTTATCTTCTTTCTTGTAAACCCATGCTCAAAAGTGGATTTAGGCGGCTCCTTCGGAATGTATCTTCCGAAAACTTTCCCTATGGGAGGATTAACCACCTCAACTCTTAAACATGCTTCGGATAGTGAAGGGCTCTCGGTGGCCTTAAACATGTCGAACATAACTTTTTCATCTTCAATCCTCAAGGTCAACTTGTCTTCCTTGTGATCAATCAAGGCCTCACTAGTTTTCAAGAATGGTCTCCTAAGAATTAACGAGATCTCAACATCTTCTTCCATTTCTAAAATTACAAAATCAACCGGGAAGAAGAATTTACCCACTTTCATCAAAACATCTTCAATGACACCGTAAGGGTACTTGATAGATTGATCCACCAATTGGAGAGTCACTCTTGTAGGCTTCACTTTTCCCAATCCTAACTTTTTGAAAATGGAAAGCAGCATCAAGTTGATGCTCGCTCCCGAGTCTATCATTGCTCCTCCAAACTCTAAATTCCCAATGACACATGGAATAGTAAACCTTCCGGGGTCTTTCAATTTTGGAGAGAGTTTGTTTTGGAGAATGGCACTACATTCTTCCGTGAGAGCTACTATCTCGCAAACCTCCAACTTCTTCTTGTTTAATAGGATCTCTTTCAAAAACTTCACATATGTTGGCATTTGAGCCAACGGTTCGGCGAACGGGATATTGATTTATAGATTCTTGAATATCACCAAAAACTTTGTGAAGCTTTGAGCATCCTTATGTTTCTTGAGGAATTATGGGTTTGAGATTGGGGGCTGACGACACGTCATTGTGGTGTTGGTCAAAAGATGAACATTTAAGTTCGACCTCGCTAGCGCGAGTCACAGAGACTAACACAGCGGCAAGTTAGGGTATTGTTCCGTAGAGAGGTGGGATTCGTCGACCGTCACCAGTTCTAGCTATTATTATAACACTCCGAGAGAACTTGTGTGTTGCATTTGCGGAAAAGTAAGTAATAATATAAATAAATAAACTACCATAATATATACATGGATAGGATGGAATGGAGAGATGACATGAAATGTGGTTACACTAAGGAAATGATTCAACCGTGACAATCCTCCTAATGAAGCTCTAGACTCACTTAGTCCCTCAATGTGCAAGTATATCATAGGCTCGTGTCTCCTAAGTTAATCTCTAATCTCTCTCGATGTCTTAGAGATTGCATCCATACACACAAAACATGCATGAATCCATTAAGAATGTTGGAACACACACAAGAACCCTATATGTTAGCCTAGTGTATCTCTCACTTTCTAGTCATATATAGTGAATATTTTGTTTATCTAATGATCATTCAACAAGATGGCCAATCAAGACAAAAGCATTAAGCATACAAAACATTCATATAACTACACAAGCACTTGTAGAGAAATTCGGTTTGTCTTTACTTTAGATATGGATTCGGTTTTATCAATCTCCCTAGGATGGCTAAAAATGGAAACAAGCTTACCAAACAACTACATGCAACAAGTTGATTGTTATTCATTAAGACCATTCAATTTAAGCTAGGGGTTCATTCTTTTGATTTGGGAATTATCCCTAAATCAATCCATCACCTAACCCAAACCATGGGTGAGCAATTGTGTCGTTGAAAACAAAGACCCATTAAGTACAAGAATATTGAACCAAAGTCTAACTTAGCAAGTACATACATCAATCAAACTTCTCCCACTCTTTAGAGCTAATACTCAATACTTAAATCATTCTAGACATGGTATTTTGGATCATCCATCAATCAATCAACAATCATGAGATGTTAAATTACTCTACTCCTAAATTAAATTACACTACTCCTAATCCCATTCATGGACACATATCAATTTAGACCCATCACACACATGAATATCACAACAAGAGATTTAATCATGAATAAAACAAAAAGTAGAGCAAAACTCAAAGAATATGAGAACAATCGTACATATATTGCAATAACTGTAGGTTTACAAAATTCCCAAATTGGGGTTACACATAAAGGAAAACAAGAAATACAAAAAGAAATGAGTGTAAAGGAGATAACTCCTCCAAGCTCTCCTTGATTTCCTAGCTCGTTTTTGGTCCAAAGAACACTCCATTCTTCTTGTAAAAAGGGTGGTGGAGGTGTATGGTGAGCTCTCATGAAGGAAGAACCTCCATGGGAGCTTGGATTCTCTCCTTATTTGGTGAAGAAGGTGAAGGAGATGAAGAAAATGGGAGAGAGAGAGTTGGGCGGAAGAGAGAGAGAGAGAGAGTGGGGGGGGGGGGGGAAGTTAGGGATTCTAAAAAGATGAGACATAAGGGGATATATATAGTGGGGAGGAGGCTTAGGGAAAAAATAGGGTGAAAGGATGAGAATGCCCTTGCAAAAGTGGCTGAAAATTGGGCATCTCGCGGGTGGGTTTCCAACAGTGTGCACCGTTACAAAAATATACATAACTTTCTCCAAAAACATCGGAATCATGTTCTTGAAAAACTGTTGGAAAGAAGACTTCTGGTTCTTCCAACCATATATAGCATGAAACCTAATTCATTCTAAGGAGAGAGATATGACCCCCGCAAGTTAAGCTTTCTACAGGAAGCTTTCGCCAAACCCAACCCAACCCAACCCATGAATTCTGCGCCCTAGAGCGCATAACTGAAAAAAGGAGGTCCTTTGGTCCCTTTCCTGTGGCCTCAAAACGCAGAATAGGGGTGCATAATCCCACTTTTTAAAATTGCACTTTTGCCCCAAAATTTCTTCATTTTTGCACTTTAGCCCCTGTGATGAAAAATAACCTGAAACACTTATTTAAACATATTAAATACCCGGTTTATCTGGGAAACAAGCATAAAAGATGAATATAAGGGGCTACACAACATGTAGAAATAATAGTTATCACACCCTCAAACCTATCTTTTGCTCGTCTCCGAGCAAAACAAAACAAATATGAAAATAAAACAAAACAAGCAAAACAAACTAAAATAAATACAAAGTAAAAACTAGGCTAGTCCACTTCCGTGGGAAACACGATGACACTTAGCATGTGCCACAAGCCTTTAACCACTAGGCCATCCCTAGAGGAGGAGTTATAGTCTCCTGAGGGTTTACAGCTACGACACCCACAAACGTATACCCTGTAAGAAAAGTTGAGATGCAATCCAAACATACCAAGCAAAGACTATACATGTTAGTATCTCAAATATACCAATTAATAACAATGCATCACACAATGCAAGTACGCCAATACTTAGGATGTTTTCGGTTTACAAAACAACTACGCTCGAATCGCCTAAGATGAAATTTGCCTTGACTCTAATCCTCCTTGGATTTCAGTCTGATTTTTCCACTCAGAACCTGGGCGATCACTCTAAATTAAACATATGCTTATGAGTTTATGTACCGGAATCTAATATATCGCATATGAGTATTTCAATAAAAACACATTTATAGTGATAGATCTCATGGAAGGAATTGAAATGCCATGAACGTGGAGAGAGCATGCATCGACTCACATTCCCAATATAGATTTCCTAAAAGATCAAATGGACTTTCCCTCACTTTATATTGTGGCCAAGGTGATTTGTGAAGGTGTATAGGATGAAATATATGGTAGGAGTGGAAAGGATAAAGCTATTAACCACGCTAAGGTGTTTACACATTACATTACAACAAAATTAGCTCTATTATACTTTACACTACAAGCGTCTAGGCTATAAAATTTACATTGCACATTTGTGCGACATTTGTACTCATATTTAAGAGTAACTTCACATTTGAAGAACTAGAAGGCTTAAGTGTTTTATATTTCAACACTTTATTTTTATTATTATTTTTATTTTTTTTGTAAGCCTTTGCATAGCACAATTTACATGCATTTGCCTAAGTACACGCTTTTACAAAAATTAGAGCTTTACAATACATAATTTCTATTAAGCTACACACCTTAACATGATCAATAACTAGGGAATGGTTGGGGGGTGTAGTGTTTGGCCTCAATTTGCAATGAATATAGGAGTGTGGGAGTGTTTAGGCTATTTTAGTAGTTTCGCACACACTCAAACCCAAAATCATTTCTAAAAATCCATCTAACAAGGGAATACAAATCTCAACAAACAGTCCACATTATTTTGGTTCTATGGCAATCAATGCAAAATGTATGTACAATGAGATCACAATTAAGAACAAAATCGAAGAGTGTTTAAAGAGTAGAAACAAAATATACCCTTTGAATTTGGCACTAATAGGCTTGAAACCTCACTAGGGTAATCTCCATTATTTTCTCAAGCTAAACAAACATAGAGGTCTCATCCACCTTAACATCAAAAGATTGGCACTGTACAAGCAAATTTAAGTGATGCACGGAGCTAAAGTCATACAATGCATGTCTCTACCGGCACACAAAGAAAAACAACTCAACAAAGATGGACTCTAATTCCAATATTTTTCAAAAGTGACCAATTTTGTGCAGAGATTTGAAAATTTTCTAAAACAAACACCCTAAAAATCCTAAGATCTAAGCACAACACATATCCACTCTTAGATCTAAACATAAATAAAAATCACAAAAATAAGCAAAGCATTATACCCTTGAAGCGCAAGCCCTTGTGAGTGGTTATTCAAACCAACCAAGCCCCCACGAAGCTCTCTTGAGTTGTGTGGTCCATCTGATCTGAAATTTTCTTTCCTAGCACAAAACAACTCAAAGAAAATCAAATGCATATGCTTTAAACAAAAATAAGAAAAATAACACGACTTACACCGCCAAACCTAGCCAAAACATTGTTTATCACACAATGAAAAGCATAGTTAAGAGATGTTTATTTTTAATATAACGAACTACTCCGCAAAGCAATAAAAAGTAATTAATCTAAGATATTTACAGAATCTAAGCTAAAACTAGTAACTATCAACGAATAAGCCACCTCCCCGGCAGCGGCGCCACTTTGACGACACGTTGTTGTGGTGTCGGTCAAAAGATGAACATTTAAGTTCGACCTCGCTAGCTGGTGAGTCATAGAGACTAGCACAGCGGCAAGTGAGGGTATCGTTCCGCAGGGAGGTGGAATTCGCCAATCGTCACCAGTACTAGTTATTATTACAACACTTCGAGAGAACTAGTGTGTCGCGTTTGCCAAAAAGTAAGTAATAATATAAATAAATAAACTACCATAATATATACATGGATACGATGGAATGGAGAGATGACATGAAATGTGGTTACACTAAGGAGATGATTCAACCGTGATAATCCTCCTAATAAAGCTCTAGACTCACTTAGTCCCTCAATGTGCAAGTATATCATAGGCTCGTGTCCCCTAAGTTAATCTCTAATCTCTCTCGATGTCTTAGAGATTGCACCCATACACACAAAACATGCATGAATCCATTAAGAATGTTGGAACACACAAAAGAACCCTATATGTTAGCCTAGTGTATCTCTCACTTTCTAGTCATATATAGTGAATATTTTGTTTATCTAATGATCATTCAACAAGATGGCCAATCAAGACAAAAGCATTAAGCATACAAAACATTCATATAACCACAAAAGCATTTGTAGAGAAATTCGGTTTGTCTTTAATCTAGATATGGATTCGGTTTTATCAATCTCCCTAGGATGGCTAAAAATGGAAACAAGCTTACCAAACAACTACATGCAACAAGTTGATTGTTATTCATTAAGACCATTCAATTTAAGCTAGGGGTTCATTCTTTTGATTTGGGAATTATCCCTAAATCAATCCATCACCCAACCCAAACCATGGGTGAGCAATTGTGCCATTGAAAACAAAGACCCATTAAGTACAAGAATATTGAAACAAAGTCTAATTTAGCAAGTACATACATCAATCAAACTTCTCCCACTCTTTAGAGCTAATACTCAATACTTAAATCATTCTAGACATGGTATTTTGGATCATCCATCAATCAATCAACAATCATGGGATGTTAAATTACTCTACTCCTAAATTAAATTACACTACTCCTAATCCCATTCATGGACACATATCAATTTAGACCCATCATACACATGAATATCACAACAAGAGATTTAATCATGAATAAAACAAAAAGTAGAACAAAACTCAAAGAATATGAGAACAATCATACATATATTGCAATAACTGTAGGTTTACAAAATTCCCAAATTGGGGTTACACATAAAGGAAAACAAGAAATACAAAAAGAAATGAGTGTAAAGGAGACAACCCTTGGAGACAACTCCTCCAAACTCTCCTTGATTTCCTAGCTCGGTTTTGGTCCAAAAACCACTCCATTCTTCTTGTAATCTACTCCTAAATGGGTGGATATAGTGTAAAAAGGGTGGTAGAGGTGTATGGTGAGCTCCCATGGAGGAAGAACCTCCATGGGAGCTTGGATCCTCTCCTTATTTGGTGAAGAAGGTGAAGGAGATGAAGAAAATGGAAGAGAGAGAGAGTTGGGTGGAAGAGAGAGAGAGAGGGAGTTAGGAATTCTGAAAAGATGAGAGATAATGGGATATATATAGTGGGGAGGAGGCTTAGGGTAGAAATGGGGTGAAAGGACGAGAATACTAATGTATAAAATCGTGTTATAAAAACCAAACTCGCAAGTGTACGAATCGTGAGATAAGTATAACGACAAGTAGGGATCGTTCCCACGAGGAAAAGTGATTTATCGACTAAAACTAATTCTAATTACAACTAAGCAAGTAACAGTAACCAAGAGATTTGAGATTGATTTGATTGATTTGAGATTTAAACTATACTAAACTAAGAAAACAGTTAACAAGAATATGTGAAAGTGATCAAGAGGTGAGATAACTAGGTCATCAATGCTCCCCAACTGCGTTTACTCAATGCTTCGAATTGACTTTTATAAAGAATGTTAATCAAGTTAAGGGTTCGTTCTTAAATTATATACAATTAGTGCTATGTGGTCCTGGAATAAGTCAAGTATTTTCTATTACAGTCTACTTCAAAACCTAAGTATAAACTATAACAGAAAATCCATCAACCACAAACCAAGTGTTCTTAATTAAGTCTACCCCAAAACCTATGTATAAACTGTAACCTAAAACCCACAAAGCACACAATCAAGTATTCTCAATCACAGTCTACCTCAAAACTTGCGTATAAACTATGATTGAGAATCCATTAAGCATAAGAACAAGAGAACCAAAAATTACGTGCAATATCCTGCTACAATAAATTTCATTCATTCAATTGTATATTGGCTGAGAATGGTGAAACCCACTCGTATCTCAACCTTTAACATATCAAACCCTAAATTCAAGCCTAGCATTAACCATGCATCAACAAGAATAAATAATCACAAATTGAATGAATCGGAACTTGAATTAAGAAAATATAGTCAATTCTAACAAAGAGCATTCATAGAGGTTCACATTGATTCCCTAGTATGGAGTTAGTTACACATAGATGAAATAAAAGGACAAGAGATAGAAAAGATAAAACCCATTGAGGCCTTCAATGAATTCTTCAAATCTTCAATGATGAGTCTTCTTCATCTTGCAAACCCCCGATGTGTAAAGATGGATGATGGTGATGGGGGACGGCCCCTTTGGTAGCTTGGGACCTCCCTTGGATGGCTCTCCCGAAATGAGGGTTCAAAGGGGCTTAAATAGGTGTAGATACTAAGCCAAGTCCTTTAACAACAAGGAAATCAATTCCCCTTTAGAACTCTACCTTTTTGGGATTCTATTTCTTTCCTAATCCATCCAAATCGATTACTTATTGAAGGAGGATAAGGATTAGATGTCTAATTGTTTTCCAAGACTCCCACACATGTCCAATAAAGTAATATTTCTCATTCTGACAACTTGCGAAACAAATCCAGAAAGTGTTCGCGGATTTAATACCTGACTGATCTGACCTTTGGGCACTAAAATGGGCATAACTTCTTCTAGAAATTTTGGATTGACAAGCCGTAAATTGGGTTGGAAACTAGACTTCCGGGGCTTCAAATACATAGGTGGTAGGACACACAGTTCAATCGGAGCTGAGATATATGGGGCCCGCAATATGGATCATCTGCACTGTCAGGGGCTACCGCTGGGTAGGTAAGTTGCCTACCCTGCGGAAAATATAAGGCGACACTTCTGGAGTTGACCGATTGATGTACTGCTAGGTAGGTAGGTTGCCTACCCCACGGTAATTGTCAAAATTGCCCTTTTTAACATCCTTTGACACCATTTCTTCCATAATCAGATTCAATACCACTTTTATGGAATGTGACCTACACATGCTTAACAAACACATTAAACAACCTAATTCACTTGAGAACAAAGCATAACTAATAGGAAATAGAGGCCTAAAACATGTATAGAAATTGACCGATCAAATACCCCCAAACCTATCTTTTGCTAGTCCTTGATAATGCCTATTTCTACACTTAGTGTAGCCCCGTTTCCTATTCTTTTGCATCCGTTTTTTGGGTAAAAACCAAGTATTTAACCTTTAAAATAAGCTTGTGCAGGTTTCTTGGCTTCCAGGGGTACTTTGGCAAAGAAAGAAGAAGTTTGGGGCAAATCTGGAATTTTAGGAAATTGAGTAGGCAAAACGGCCCTACACCCGCCCTACGTAGAGCGGGTGAACAGCCATTTTACTCCAGAGGATCACCGCTCCCAACTCGCCCCCAAATGGCCCTACGAAGAGCTGATGGAAGAACAAAATAGCACAAATGGCACTTCACCTGCCTTACGTAGAGCGGGTGAACAGCCGTTTTACTCCAGTGAGCCACCACTCCCAACTCGCCCAAAAACCGATGTTAGTGCAAAACAAGAAGAACTGCTCTTCACCCGCCCTACGTAGAGCGGGTGAACAGCGGTCAGGCCAAATTCTGGGAAGTTGCCTAGGGTTTTGTGCCCCAATTCCAAACATATAAATACCCCTGTTCTGTTCATTTCAACACACCTCTACCACGACCTTTGAAGCTCCAAACACCCCCTTTTCACTCCAAACCTCCCAAGAACACATTTTAAACCCAAATCCTTCACCAAATCACTCAACACTTCCATCAATTCACCATCTAAACACAAATCCCTCTTCACCACTTCATTCCTTCACATCCATCTACCATAAAAATCCCACCTTGGAGCAAAAGGAGTCAAGGAGAGAAGAAGCCAAGCACATCCAAGCAAGAGAAGAGAAGATCTTCACAATAGTTTCTTCTAATCCTTTCTCTCTTTGTTTTTACTTGTTCTTACTCATGACTTGTACTCATTTCATATATTTTGTAGTCTTTACTTGTAATATGAACTAAATCCATCTTGGCTAAGGCCAAGATGAGACATTTTCCATGAATTAATAGTAAATGCCACATATTTACCTTCATTGCTTGTGTTATGTATGTGTATTTCAATTGCTTAATGCTTCTAGGTGCCTAGCTAACACTTAGTTGATATTTGGTTGTTGTGTGAAGTACCGAGAGGAGAAGCACACAACGTGCTCGACGAAATGCCCGATACAAGTCTAGTAAGATAGAAATATGCGATGCTAGCTTGTAGGATTCCATTTGTGTGCCATTATGCTTAATGAATTTGTGTGTAGTTCGGATAACCATTGAGAAATAGGTTATTGGTGCATATGAATGTTGTCTTTATCACTTGAGAGAGGTTAGAGACTAATTAAGGGCATACGAATCTACATAATCACTTGCATATTTTACTTCAATGGTGTGCCTAAAATTGTTAAAGATTGGATAGGTGGAGTCTTGGTCTTAGTCTAATTTCTCATACATATTACAATCACTTGCTTGTGTTTGGTTTAGCTTTGTTTACTTACATTGTCTTGTTTTATTATTTGCATTAGTGGTAGTTTAATCTAGTTAAATTGAGTAGTGTAATTTTATTATCAAAATTTGGCTTGTCTAAATAGTAACCAAATAAATCAATTGTGGTAATCGATTTCATCAATCCTCTTGGGACGAATTCTATTCACCATTGTACTACTCTTTCGGCTCCGTACTATTGCGGGTGCTCGTTTAAAGAGTGGTCAGTCCTTGAGCAAAATTAAATAAAAACAAAACCTAAAAACCTAAAAACCTAAAAACAAAAAAATTTAAACTAAGCCACTTTCGTAGGGAACACGATAGCATTGAGCTTATGCTACAAACTTTTAAACCTCTAGGTGTCCCTAGTAGGAGGAGTTTTGTCTCCTGAGGGTTTACAACTATGCTACCCACAAACATAGTTCTGCGAATAACCAAATAATCAAGATACAAACTCACATGTACCATTCAAAGCCAATGCATGCTAGAGCCAATAAGTAAAGACTAAAATTAAGTCACAAAACTGAATGCATTGCTAGTTTTAATGAAAAGCCCAAGCTCAAGATATTCTAGCTTCAAAGACTCATTCGTCAAACACAATAGATATAATTCACCTTGACTCTAACTCTCACAAGATATCACTTCATATTTTCACATAGAACCTAGGCAAAAACACTCATCAAGCATATGTGAATGGAATTTATGCACAAGAAATTTCAAGTTTATTATCGCATATGAATATATCATTGAAAGAATGCTTGATTTATAAGCAAAAGATCTCATAAAAAGAATCAAACATTAAGAACAAGATAGAGCACATGTTTACCTTACTCTCGAGCTAGCATCCCCAAAAGATCAATTAGGTCTTTTCTTTGTGATGCAGCGGAATATATTCACCAAACAACAATTGATAAAAATAAAGGATAAACGATTCGGATCCGTTGATTCGCCCACGAATACCGGAAGCGAACCCTACTATTAATCTGTTGATCTGCGCACAGATACCAGAATAATAGGCCTCAAATACCAACTGAGGTAGCAGAAAATTCAACACAAACAACAATCGATAAAAGAAAGGATAAATGATTCAGATCCGTTGATTCGCTCACGAATACCGGAAGCGAATCCTACTATTAATCTGTTGATCCGCGCAGGGATACCAGAATAATAGACTTCAAATTCGTTGATCCACTCAGGATACCGAAATTGGATAAAAGAAGAAACTGTCTCTCAAATTTTATTAATCATCAAAAACTTCATAACAAATTGGATTCAAACAACTTAAATAGGAAAAGCAATAAGTCGACTTCCACAAGGAATCAACTTCTAAATTAAATTAAACTAAAACTGAAAAGAAATCCTATCTAGGAAAAGAGAACAAATCCTAATCAAACAAAGATTACGAAAAAGAGAACAAATCCTAATCTGACTCAGACTCAATGTCATCTAATTCAAACTTCCAGCTCAAGTCTTCGCGCAACAAAATAAATGGCCGAATTTGGGCCTTTTGTGATCTATTATAGAGGACAGAGTCTTCATAACATTTGTAGGGCTTGTCTTGGGCTCTCTGGAAACATATTATAATAGACGATCCGACTCCATATGGCCTCTGTAGAGGTCCACGAAGTTCAGCTCCCCCAGCTCGTCCAGCTCTCATCCAGCTCATGTCTTCGCGCAACAAGATAGATGGCCGAATTTGGGCCTTTTGTGATCTGTTATTGAGGACGGAGTCTTCATAACATCTGTAGGGCGTGTCTTGGGATTTCCGAAAACATATTATAACAGACGATCTGACCTCATATGCCCTCTGTAGAGGTCCACGAAGTTCAGCCCGGATTTGGTTGGTCCACGCGACCCAAATACGAATTCGCCACCTGCTCCATGTGTTCCATTGCCTTAGCTGCTGCTGCATCACTTTGGTGATAACGGGGACATTGGGTGAAGGTTAAGAAAAAAAAAGGAAAATTGGAATTCAAAAACCTAGGATCATACCATGAGAGTCTTCCATTACCTTTTCGGCTTCGTACAAGTCTCTTGGTCTCATTTACAAGTGGTATGATGCCACTTGTTGTTGTTCAATTCTTCAAAATTCACCTTTCTCTCTTTGTCAAACTCCTTTTGAGTAGAGACAAGCTTTGCTATTTAAATTGACTTTATTGCACCCATTAACATTCTATTCTCTTTTTTCTTTTCTTTTAATACAACAATTTTTCAATACATTTCTTCTTGACACCACTTTGGTGTTTGTCTTCTTGCTTTTTTTTTTCTTGGTACATGCACATCACAAGTCACCCATTTCGAACTCCCTTCAGTCATCTTTATCACTTCCTCTATATGATCCCAAGCTATAATGTATGGCTAAATTATGGTTTATTGGGGTTAAGTTAATGTGGGTGATGAAAGAAAAAGGCTTATTGTGTTTAGCTTCAAACAAGGCTATGGAGCACACACATAAGGTAGGAAATATTTAAGGCCTTTTAAGTGAGTTCAAGCACACATGTGATATCTTTTTTATCACTTCTAATGGTTCAACCAAAACAAGAGCAAAGTCCACATGTGATATCTTTTTTATGAGAATTGTTCTTTAATGCTCAATGTACAACCTATAGAGATCAAATCTAATGCTAAGAACCTACTGAGTGTTTAAAGAGTAGAAACAACAGGACCCTCATAGTATGTCATTTATGTCCGCTTTTTGGTTTAGTGAACTCACAAGGGTAGTCTCCACTATTAATCATGACAATCCAACTATGCTTCCTATCCACTATCATATCAGGAGCATGTCATAAGTTTTGCAAAATGCAGTGCACTACTCTAAGTGGCAAGAAGTTAGTTTAAACTCAGTGAATAAAGCATATATTATGGCTCTTAAAGCACACAAAAGAAGTATCTCAACATGGAGGACAAAAGTTCAAAAACTGATGACTTTCAAAATTGACCTATGTCTGTTCGTTAATGCATATCTCTCAAATAAATCAACAAAAGTTAACCAAATTTTATCACAAGATAATAGACATGCAAAATCACACTTTTCATTTAGAAAACATTTCAAAATTCGCACTGGAAAAGTGAGAAAATTGATGACGAAAACAGTGCACGCACCGTTTCGCAATAACAGGGCATCGCCCATGACCTTTGGTTGAAGAAACAATCATAACTTTTAATGCGCTGCCCAGAAATTTACGTTCTTTATACCGTTGGATTCATATCGAAAAATCAAAGAACCCAGCTTGGATGGAAAAATTTATTTCCTCACCAATCAATACAGTTTTCACAAAACGTTTGCCTCAAAAATTCTCAAAACAGGGCACTTTTTTCCGCAGATTTGACAAAGAATAGACAAACATGAATTCACACCCCCAAACCTAATCTAAACATTGTCCTCAATGTTTGTATGACATTAAAAGCATGAACAACGAACAAAGAAAAAGTATGGAAGGCAAGAACTTGAAACACAAAACAAAAGAAAGAAAATTAAAAACTAAAAACTAAAGCAAAAATTAAAAAGACATTACCAAGGTGGGTTGCCTCCCACCAAGCGCTTAATTTAACGTCTCGGCAAGATGAGGGCAAGGATGAATCATCAACGAAACTCCAATGTCTCGAATTTGCGTCTATATGTGATTAGGTCTTGGAAAAAAATTTCACACGCCGGCATGTTCCTACAGACAATAAGCAAAGGCAAGTAAATGTTCACTATAAAGTGTGGTGAAATAAGTTCAGAAAACCACTTATTCCACTTGCTTTTGTGTAGGCGGCTCGGAAAAGTAATAGGAGGGACATAAGGCTTGAGTTCCTTGTATAGGAGCGGTGCCTCGAAAGGGACATCTACTGCTTCCTTTGCTTTTTCTTCCGTCTCCTCCTTTTCTTCATCTTCACCTGCAACACCAGACAAATCATTAGAAAGTTCATTAGACAACTCCTTATTACTTTGTTGCAACTCTTGAGTTATTTGATGGATGATTTGAGTGAAATTTTTCAAAGCCTCTTCAAGTGGTTGGAAGGGCAAGCTTGGCTGCTTAAAGTTATTGACTTCTTTGCTTCTCCATGAGAAATTTGCTGCAGTGAAAGAATCCATCCCATAGTGCTCTTGTAGATATTTTGAATAATTTGCTTCTGCGGTACAACTATCTATCTCATGACCCAATGCAGCATAGAACCCGAAAACCACAAGGCTTTCTTGTTTTTTTTCCTGAAATTATTGCAGACAATCTCTTAATTTGAAACTGTAGAACATCCGATTACATAAAAAGTTCTTGAATATCTTCTTCTTCCTCATCATATGTGTGTTGCTCGCAGAAATACATTGCTCCTGAAAAGAAAGAAAATAAAAAGAAAAGAAAAAGAAAAAGAAAAATTAAACTAAAACTATTAACTAAAACTAAAACTAGAAATAACCAATAAATTCAACTAATCCCCGGCAGCGGCGCCAAAAACTTGATGTATAAAATCGTGTTATAAAAAACTAACTCGCAAGTGTACGAATCGTGAGATAAGTATAACGACAAGTAGGGATCGTTCCCACGAGGAAAAGTGATTTATCGACTAAAACTAATTCTAATTATAGCTAAGCAAGTAACAGTAACCAAGAGATTTGAGATTGATTTGATTGATTTGAGATTTAAACTATACTAAACTAAGAAAACAGTTAACAAGAATATGTGAAAGTGATCAAGAGGTGAGATAACTAGGTCATCAATGCTCCCCAACTGCGTTTACTCAATGCTTCGAATTGACTTTTATAAAGAATGTTAATCAAGTTAAGGGTTCGTTCTTAAATTATATACAATTAGTGCTATGTGGTCCTGGAATAAGTCAAGTATTTTCTATTACAGTCTACTTCAAAACCTAAGTATAAACTATAACAGAAAATCCATCAACCACAAACCAAGTGTTCTTAATTAAGTCTACCCCAAAACCTATGTATAAACTGTAACCTAAAACCCACAAAGCACACAATCAAGTATTCTCAATCACAGTCTACCTCAAAACTTGCGTATAAACTATGATTGAGAATCCATTAAGCACAAGAACAAGAGAACCGAAAATTACGTGCAATATCCTGCTACAATAAATTTCATTCATTCAATTGTATATTGGCTGAGAATGGTGAAACCCACTCGTATCTCAACCTTTAACATATCAAACCCTAAATTCAAGCCTAGCATTAACCATGCATCAACAAGAATAAATAATCACAAATTGAATGAATCGGAACTTGAATTAAGAAAATATAGTCAATTCTAACAAAGAGCATTCATAGAGGTTCACATTGATTCCCTAGTATGGAGTTAGTTACATATAGATGAAATAAAAAGACAAGAGATAGAAAAGATAAAACCCATTGAGGCCTTCAATGAATTCTTCAAATCTTCAATGATGAGTCTTCTTCGTCTTGCAAACCCCCGATGTGTAAAGATGGATGATGGTGATGGGGGACGGCCCCTTTGGTAGCTTGGGACCTCCCTTGGATGGCTCTCCCGAAATGAGGGTTCAAAGGGGCTTAAATAGGTGTAGATACTAAGCCAAGTCCTTTAACAACAAGGAAATCAATTCCCCTTTAGAACTCTACCTTTTTGGGATTCTATTTCTTTCATAATCCATCCAAATCGATTACTTATTGAAGGAGGATAAGGATTAGATGTCTAATTGTTTTCCAAGACTCCCACACATGTCCAAGAAAGTAATATTTCCCATTCTGACAACTTGCGAAACAAATCCCGAAAGTGTTCGCGGATTTAATACCTGACTGATCTGACCTTTGGGCACTAAAATGGGCATAACTTCTTCTAGAAATTTTGGATTGACAAGCAGTAAATTGGGTTGGAAACTAGACTTCCGGGGCTTCAAATACATAGGTGGTAGGACACACAGTTCAATCTGAGCTGAGATATATGGGGCCCGCAATATGGATCATCTGCACTGTCAGGGGCTACCGCTGGGTAGGTAAGTTGCCTACCCCGCGGAAAATATAAGGCGACACTTCTGGAGTTGACCGATTGATGTACCACTAGGTAGGTAGGTTTCCTACCCCGCGGTAATTGTCAAAATTTCCCTTTTTAACATCCTTTGACACCATTTCTTCCATAATCAGATTCAACACCACTTTTATGGAATGTGACTTACACATGCTCAACAAACACATTAAACAACCTAATTCACTCGAGAACAAAGCATAACTAATAGGAAATAGGGGCCTAAAACATTTATAGAAATAGACCGATCAAATACCCTTGCAAAAGTGGCTGAAAATTGGACATCTCGTGGGTGGGTTTCCAACAGTGTGCACCGTTACAAAAATAAGCATAACATTCTCTACAAATATCAGAATCGCATTCTTGAAAAAGTATTGGAAAGAAGACTTCTGGAGATTTCCAACCATATATATATCAGAAAACCTAGTTCATTCTGAGGAGAGAGATATGACCCCCGCAAGTTAGGCATTCTGTAGGAAGCTTTCGCCAAACCCAACCCATGAATTCTGCACCCTATTCTGCACCCTAGGGTGCATAACTGCAAAATGGAGGTCCTCTGGTCCCTTTTCTATGGCCCCTAAAAGCAGAATAGGGGTGCATAATCCCATTTTTCTAAATTGCACTTTTGCCCCAAAATTTCTTCATTTTTGCACTTTAGCCCCTATGATGAAAAAAAACCTGAAACACTTATTTAAACATATTAAATACCTAGTTTTACCTAGGAAACAAGCATAAAAGATAAAAGTAAGGGGCTACACAACGTGTAGAAATAAGAGTTATCAGGGGCACATATGCCTTTACTTGTGGTGGAGAAGGTAGATCGGAAGAAGTGTTCGGTAGATCATCTTCTTTCTTTTCTTCTTCTCCATGGGATTAAGAGGTAGAATCTTCATGTGCCATATCCTTGTTAACCTCTTTCTCCACTTGCTCACCCCTAATTGGATGCTCAACTATCTTGCCACTTCTCAATGAAATAACATTGCATTGCTCCTTTGGGTTGATCTCCATGTTACTTGGCAATGCCCCTTGTTGTCTTTCTTGAATAACCATCGCCAATTGTCCCATTTGTACCTCTAAATTCTTGATTGATGCTTGATAATGTTGTGCAACTTGGTCTATCTTGGTCATGAATTTAGAGAACAAATCTTCAAGTGTAGGCTTTCTTTCGGCTTGATTTTGGAATTGGGATTGTTGGTTGGGAAAGGCTTGTTGTGGTAGGTTAAATCCGGGTGGTTTAAAGTTGGCTTGTGGTTGAAGTATTTTGGTTATCTTTCCATGAGAGATTGGGGTTATTTCTCCAAAGGGGGTTGTATGTGTTGGAATATGGGTTGTTGTTTGGGTTGAGGTTTTGGTTGTTAGCATTTTAGTTGGCAAAGTTTCTATTGTAGTTCACATAGGAGACTTGTTCTGAGGATCCAGTAGCAAATGGGTTTCCCGCTTGACAATCTACACTCTCATGAGGCCCCAAACATAGATCACAATTCAACATTTAGACTTGGGCTGCACTAGAGCTTACTCCCATCTTGCTCACTTGCTTTGTCAATGCCTCGAATTGAGCTTGTAATGCGGTAACTTGATCCATTTCCAACACACCGGGGGCTTTCTTTGGTGTCTTTCTATCACTACCCCAATGACTATTGGCTACGGACGTGTCTTCTATCAAGTCATTCGCCGCATCTATAGACTTGTTCATCAAAGAGCCACCAGCTGAAGCATCCACAAATTGGCGTGTGGACAAGTTCATACCTCGATAGAATTTTTCCACAATTGACCACTTCGGCATTCCATGGCATGGGCATTTTCTTAGCAACTCCTTGTATCTCTCCCAAGCTTCATACAAAGACTCCAACTCAAATTGGGAAAATTCGTGAATCTCGTTCATTAATTGAGCTGCCCTTTCGGGAGGGAAGTATTTGCTAAGGAAAACTTGGGCCAACACATCCTAATGAGCGATCGACCTTGGTGGGAGAGCATCATCCTTCAACGAGAAAGGGAACACGCTTAGCCGAATTGCATTGTCCGAAGCCCCGTTAATTTTGAATGTTGAGCAAATTTGGTCAAAATTCCTCAAATGCTCGTTTGGATCATCCGTGGGCTTACCACCAAATAGCCCCATCATTGCCAATTGTTGAAAGACATTGGACTTGATTTTGAAATTGTTTGCATTTATTGTCGGGAGTTGGATCGGTGACAAGTTTTGGTCCACCCTTGACATGACATAGTCCCTCATGACTCTATCAACCTCCCCAATTTGATCATTTTGCTCATGTTGCCCCTTTTGGGCAGCGAGTGGTATTGGAGCATGATTCTCATTCTTTCTGTCCATGGCTCTTCTTCGATTCCGTCTATTTCTTTGGGCCGTCCCTTCTATATCCGGATCGAAGCTCAAGTCCTGTATGTTGTTGCTCCTTATACGATGATGCATACAAGAGCAACCGCCTAAAATCACAAAGCAGAAAAATCTAAATTAGAAATAAACCAACTAGTAGTAATATCAATAAACCGCTCAATCCTCGGTAGCAGCACCAAAAATTAACCACTCCTAAATGAGCACCCGTAATAGTACGGAGCCGTATGAATAGCACAATGATAAATAAGATTCATTCCACAAGGATTGATGAACTGATTACCACAATTGATTGATTAAATTACTATCTAGACAAGCAAAGATTTGATGATTGAATTACACTACTCTAATTTAAACTAGAACAAGCTACAATTATAATGCAATTTATAAAACTAAACAAGCAAGCAAACAAACTCAAGCACTTGATTATCAATATGTGAATTAGGCTAAGACCTTTGAATCCACCTATCCAATTCTCACCAATTTTAGACATATCATTTGGATAAATTATGCAAGTGTGAATGTAGACCCATGTACCTTTAATTAGTCTCTAACCTCTCTCAAGTGATAAAGACAACATTCATATGCACCAATAACCTATTTCTCAATGGTTATCCGAACTAAACATGAATTCATTAAGCATAATGGCATACAAATGGAATCCTACAAGCTAGCATCACATATTTCTATCTTACTAGACTTGTATCGGGCATTTCATCGAGCACGTTGTATACTTCTCCTCTCGGTGCTTCACACAACAACCAAATATCAACTAAGTGTTAGCTAGGCACCTAGAAGCATTAAGCACTTGAAATACACATACATAACACAAGCCTTTATGATAAAGTGATGGTCTTTATTGGAGATTCATGGGAAAGGTTTCATCTTGGCCTTAGCTAAGATGGATTTTGTTCATATTATAAGAAATGGCTACAAAAGATGTGAGATATATGCAAGCCATAACAAGATACAAGCAATAAATGAAAGAGAGAAAGGTTAAGAATAAACTAAGTGAAGATCTTCTCTCTCTTGGTTGGTTGTGCTTAGCTTGCTTTTTCTCTTGAGGCTCCCTTTTATGCTCCAAGGTTGGGTTTTTATGGCGGATAATGGTGGGAAAGTTGGATATTTGGTGTTTGGTGAAGTGGATTTGAAGTTTGGGTGATGGATTGAAAGTTCGATGTGGTGTGGGAGTGTTTTGGAGCTTAAGAGTCGTGCAAGAAGTGTTGGTAAGAGAAGGGAAGTGAGAAATTTATAGTGTGTGGAAATTAGGACCCAAAAATCTAGAAAACGCTAAGTTGGAGCACCTGTGCATTGGTGGTCATGCGCATAACCAGCGGTGACTTTCTGCCGAATTTGCGTTGGTCCGGGCGCTGGTCTGGCGCCGGTGGTCAAGCGTTATGCACTTCTTCATTAGTTTTCAGTTTTTCAGCCTCTCGCACCATTACGAAAATGGCCATAACCTTCTCTAGAAACATCAGAATTGTGATCCGTAAAACCATTAGAAAGTAGACAGCCGGGGCTTTCCGAAAATAGGTCGTACGAAACCTAGTTCAATCTGAGGTGGGAGATATGACCCCTGAAATATAGGTGTATTGCACGAGTCTTTCCCATTTCTGCCCTTTTAACTTCCAAAACTCATCAATTAAGCTCAAATATCTTAATTATGACAAATAACCTACACAAAGCTCACCAAATACATCAAATATACAAATATGCTTGAAAACAAGTACAATTGATAAGAAATGGGGGCTACACCGAGTGTACAAATGAGCACTATCAGGTAGCTAATACTGCATAACAGGTTAAGCATTTCTTGGGGTTTAATATGAACTATTCATACCCAGGTAGTTTGTAGATGCCATGATTGGTCCCAGATTCTCTGCTATTCAACACAACTATCGTTGTTGCTGCCATCTAATATCACTATACTAGAATCTCTTTCTATAAGGGCCCTTCTCTTCAAAGAATTTTTGCAATTTCCGTATCTCTTTTCCCATGATCTGCATACAGAAGAACAGGGGGAAAGATGGTATGGAAAATGATAAGCAAGAAAATAAAGATTATAAATATAAGAAATCAGAAGCAAATTTAATTGTTTATCTAATGTGGGTTAATCTGTTTGATCGCAGTGGTGTCTCTCTTCTTTTAAAAGCAAGATGCTCGGGGTTAATGAAAATGGTCAATTGTATTTAAAAAAAATCATTTGGGAAAATGAGAAATCAAAATCAATGTTATCAAAATTGAGTAAGAGCTTGTTTGGTTAGGCTTTTGAAAAACTTCTATCGGTAAAAGATCTACTTGTAGTAGATCTATTAGAAATAGAGTTTTTGAAAAAAAAAAAAAAAAAAAAAAAAAAAAAAAAACCCATAGATGTTAGGTTGGTAGACTTTTTTTAATAAAATGTCTATTTGGAGAAGCACCTCCTCATGAGCTTTTACCTAGTAGAGACCTAGTAGAGGTTTAAACTCTACTAGCCTCTACTCAATTTAAAATAGACAATCTCAAAAGCCCAACCAAATAACTCTAAAAAAATCAAATAGACATTGGTAGATATTTTGAGCCAGTAGAAAGTTTAACCAAACAAGCATTAAGACTTGTAATTTTTTTGTAAGAAACACAAGGATGATGATCAGCAGACATTTGAAAAGCAAACAAGATCTAAGCAAGAACACCACATATTCATTTGAAAAGCAACCAAGATCTAAGCAGACATTTGGTTTCAAAATTAGCAGACAACACACTCATATTCATATGGTATATTTCCTCAACTTCAGCTTCTCTACCTTACCTTATATATAACAATAATTAGCAGCAGAAGAAATATTACCTGAAGATGTCTTCTTGATACAGCAAGGTGCAGATCTGTATTGCCACTGCAATGATATCGTCATAATCTTCTCTTTCGTGGAGTCAAGCAAGAGCATCTGGGCTACAATTTCTTGATCACCTGACTTGACAGTAAACTAACAACCCAATAGCAAGAAATGTAAGAAGCGAACCTGAAACATGGAAGACCAGCTATATCTTGCGAGTCTAATCAAATACAATTTGAAGGATTTTGATCCATACAGTCACAACTGTACGATAGGAAAATTTACCAAATACTAGCACGCTTCATTAATATATATTACAGTGGTTTTGTGTACATACTACAGCTGCTTTATGTTACAAGAACAATCGATTATTCTTACAAAGAGTGAATTTCTACAAAAAGTTCTGGAATTTCAATACTAATTAAAAAACAGTACATATATCATTACTTTCTAATGTTTATGAGAAAACATCGTTGCTTACGATGATTTTATTCCCTATGCCTGGCTAGAGGCATTAGGAAATTCTTAAACACCGGATACGCTCACTATAAGAAACAAGCAAATAAGGAAAACTGTAAAACAAACATGATAATTTGAGAAGGATCCTTTCGAGATGTGATGGTTTTAGTTTTTATGAACTCTGATCCATAACCATTGCAAAATTTTTAGCATATTACTGTGGAGAGCAAGATGTTTTGACATAGATGCCAACAATATTGTAGGACTTCCTAACAAGAACACAGGCAGAGCATCTCGAGGTGATACAACCATTATAGAGCATATATAGGCTCCGTATATTGAGAACACAGAGATCAACATCCATGGCTTCAAGGGTATTTCATGTATGAGGATTATAATCATTGATGCTGCCGATGTGATGAAGGCTATGGAATCGAGCCAAATGAACAATCGCAGTAGATCAGAACTCTGTTTGCCAACTTGAATCCCCAAACTTGAGCTGGATTTGAATTTGATGCTATCAACCAGCCTGCCTCCCGGGGCATTCAGTGCTGCGTGGAAGGTTATTCCTAAAAACACTGCCGTGGTAATTAACAAAGCATGATATGCATCTCTTGAAATTTTATGTTCCGTCTTCATAGGCCAGTTAGCTTGTAGATGTGAGGTTGATGATTGGTCCCAATTTCTCTGCGAGCTGTCGCAGTTATTACTCTCTAACGTCCATTTAACTAAATTTCTTGCTCTTGAGGCCCCTTCTCTCTGAAGAATCTTTTCAATGTCCTTATCTTTCTTGCCTCCGTATGGTAAAGCATCCAAGATGTCTAAAGCTGTGAAACCACCATCATTCATGGCGTTTACATCCATCTTACCATTACAATTAGGCCTCTCACTCAGCAATAATTTTATGATCTGCATTAAAAAAAAAAAAAAAAAAACAGGGTATGTCATAATAAGCAAGAACACCCACTTCTATTGTATAAAAAGTACATCATATTGAAAAAACACAGGAGACAATAATCATATTTATATGGTTTATTTGGAGAAAGAAATATGACCTTGAGATGTCTTCTTGATACGGCGTGGTGCAGAACCGTATTGCCATTGCAATTTTTCTTATTGATAATATCGCCAAAATCGCTTCTTTCTTTAATGGAATCCAGCAAGAGCTCCAGGACTTTGTCTTGCCAGTGTCTTACGGCAGCGTGAAGAGGCGTTTCGTCAGTGGAAGAGACCTCGGAGACAGAGTCAGGGCAAGCTCTGAGCAATTCTTTAATCACTCCAACTCTGCCTTTCATGGCCGCAGTGTGAAGAGGAGTTCTCTCATGTCTGTCTTTGATTAGGCAAAGCTGAGAATCGGTTGCTAAGAGTAATCTGACAATAGAAACTCGGCCTGTAAAACAAGCCAAGTGCAGAGCAGTACTGCCTTCATGATCCAACTCCACAGCCAACTCAGGACTTTCTTCCAGTATCTTCGCTACCTTTTTTTCCTCGCCCAATTTAACAGCTACGTGCAAGCGATTCTCAAGAAATCTCAGGTTCCGATAAGCATGATGTCTTATCGGAAATCTATAACTCTTCCGATGATCATCAAGATTATTATTCCAGTGTAATTTTGGAGAGGCATGTTTCTCTGAGTGAATGATTACACCATTGGAAACATCTCTATAATCTGTAACTAGGCGGCGCAATTTGTACAATAATCCATCAAATAGACCTTGCATTTTGGATTAAAGCCGATACTAGAGCCGATACTACCCGAAATCACAATTTCTTTGTCAAATGGATTCAAAACAAGGGTTCGTTACCCCTTATCGCTACCACGCGTAAGATTGCAAGTTTTTTTATTTATTTTTCTGGACTCTCGTTTCAACTATAGGGCAAACCGGTCCCCCTTTCTATTAAGAATTCAAAAACAACCGAAATTAATGGCGTAACATGTTCCAAGGATTTACCAATCACCTGAACCTGTCTTCTTCATACCAAATTCAATATTGAAATTTTGTCTTTACAGTATTTGGAACGTTAAAATCTCGTTGAGATAATCGAACAGAGCAGACTAATCACAATAAATTATGTGTTCGGGAACTGACAATACATGATATATTAAACTGATATGTATTTACATATTAATTGCAACATATATCACTTGTCACAAAGCAGGTGTCGAATTTGAGAAATTGTCAGTCAAAAAAGTGACATTTGCCACCGAAACAAATTGGGCAGCAGTTCTTTTTTCATTTTGATTTTTTTTACGATATCTATTAATTTGCAATCAGGTATTTTTTTTAAAGTTTTTTCAGTTACCCAAATCCTAAGCTCATCTATCTACCAGTTGAGCTACGTCTCTTTTGGCGATTGACACAGTTGAATTACTCTATAATCTATATGCAATTAAAAACAAATTAGGTTTAATATATTTTATTCTTTCTTGGTTAACAGCTCACCGTCCACTTGTATAATAATATTATTATTTTTGATGTAGGTGTAAGTTAAGGCCAAAAAAAAAAATAAAATTAACCACTAATTATTTTTTTAAGAAAATAATAATAATAAAAAAAGAAGAAAGCAAAACCAAAACAAAAGTTGATCATCCACTATAATTAAAAAAATAATAATATTGTTAATTTACCTTTGAAGTTGGACGGGTTTAGTTGGTATAAAATGATGGCTTTTCTAGTAAGTCGCAGTAGCATGATTTACTAGAAAAAATGCAATTGAAAGTGAACTTAATCTATACAAATCACATGGACTAGTCTTGGTCATCCTATTTACAATATATTATATTTCTTATGCAATTGATTTTAATTAATTAATAATAATATATTATTAGTATCATTTAATTACAATTATAGAAACATGTTGTTGAGAAAGAATGGGTATCACACAAATCTAAAGCAGAACACACAACATAGATAATACAAAAGCAATAAAGAAAAAAGAACGACACCAAAGATTTTACGTGATTCATCAATTTGCCTACGTCCAAGGAGCGCACCGCACTCATTCCACTGATATCAGAGTTGATTACAATCTCTCTGTCTCTCTCTCAAGTCTCTCTACAATTGCTCTCAATATCTTTCCCACTCTTTTTCAACACACCCCTAAGGGTTTACATAATGTAGTATTTATATAGGAACACTAAGGTAAGCTAAAACCCAAATAAGTTCACTTTCCTTCTCCGCGTAAACTTCTTGATTCACGCAATTCACCACATTACCGCGGTGTAGACCGTTCCTTGTGCATGTGCCTATGTCGCGGTATGTGCAGCGTGACTTCTCTGGAGTTCACGCTGTGTGTGCTGCCCTTTGGGCATGTGCCTGGCCAGTGGTATGTGCAGCGCTAATTCCTCTGGAGTTTGACGCTGTGTGTGCCCCCCCTGTGCATGTGTCTAGACTGCGGTCTAAGCCACGCAAAAATACCGAGAAAAGATTCTCAAGGCTGGTTTCAGACTTCACAAACCTAACAATCTCCCACTTGAAGAACTGAAACTTGAAGAGACATTCTCCATCCTTCCTTGATGACTTAATGGATAAATAATGGTGCGTTCATCCCTCATATCTTCACTTTTGAAGACCCACTGAAGCTACGCATAGCTTCAGTTTCTTTGTAGTGATTGGCTTTGTTAACATGTCAGCCGGATTCTTGCTACCTGCTATCTTTTCAAGTTTTAACACACCTTCTTTGATTAACGAACGAATGAAATGGTAGCGAAGATCTATATGTTTGGTCCTAGAATGGAACGCCGAATTCTTGGCCAAGTGTATTGCACTCTAACTGTCATTGTGCAACACATTCATCACTTGATAGAATCCTAACTCAGCTAACAAACTTTGTAACCATATCAGCTCCTTGTTTGAATCTGTTACAACCACATACTATGCTTCAGTTGTAGAGATTGTCATTATCTTCTACAACTGGGACATCCAACTAATTGCGGTACTAGCCATTGTAAACACATATATGGTGGTACTTCTTCTATGATCCACCGGCCTCCCCAGTAAAATCTGAATCCACATAACCTTCCAACTTGAGTTCATCTCTTCTGAAGGTTAAACATCTCTCGGTCATACCATGCAGGTATCTTAGGATCCACTTCATAACCTCCCAGTGAAGCTTACTTGGATTGGACATGTAACGGCTCACAGCTCCCACTGCATGAGAAATATCTGGTCTTGTGCAAGTCATGGCATATATTAGACTTCTAATGGCTAAAGTATAAGGAAGTTTAGCCATTACGTCTTTCTTACCTTCCGTTTTCGGACTCTAATCCTTGGACAACCTAAAGTGACTAACCAATGGTGTTCTTACCGATTTCACATCATTCATACTGAATCTCTGCAACACCTTCTGAACGTACTCAGCTTAAGAAAGCTTCAATGTACCTTCTTGTTCGTCTCCACTAATTCTCATTCCAAGAATCTGATTTCCTGCACCTATATCCTTCATCTCGAACTCATTCGAGAGTTGCTTCTTCAAATTTTTAATCTCTTCTAAATTTGCACTAGCTACTAACATGTCATCAACATAAAGTAGCAGAATAATAAAACTTGACTTAACCTTTTTAAAGTAATAACAGTGGTCAGCATTGCATCTCAAATATCCATTGCTTTGCATAAACTCATCAAACTTTTTGTAACAATGTTGAGGAACTTGTTTCAAACCATACAAGATTTTCGTCAACCTATACACCAACTCTTCCTTGCCATCTTCTATAAACCCCTTCGGTTGTTGCATGTATCTCTTCCTCCAAATCTTCATGAAGAAAAGCAGTCTTCACATCTAACTGCTCAAGATATAACCCTTTTGCTGCGACAATACTTAACACTAACCAGATCGTAGTTAGTTTAACAACATGAGAAAAAATTTCAGAGTAGTCAATACCTTCTATTTGTTGGAAGCCTTTGACCACTAGTCATGCCTTGTATCTTTTGGAACCATTATGTTCCTCTTTGATTTGAAACACCCACTTATTTTGTAGGGCTTTCTTTCCTTCAGGTAACTTGGCTAACTCCCAAGTTTTATTTGAAATCAATGACTTCATCTCAACCTTCATTGCAAGCTCCCACTTGCTCGCATTTTCTCCTTAATATGCTTCATCATAGCACTCAGGTTCCCCTGCATCTGTCAACAGCATGTATTGTAAGTACTTCTTATTTGGTATAGGAGTTCGAGTTGATCTTCTCACTATACCCTGGGCCTGTGTCGCTAGAACATCTCTATGTGGGATATGATTTATAACCTGGAGTGGCACACTTTGTTCTTCATAATTATGATTAACTGGTTCCACGACCTTGTTCTTTGACACATCATTCAACCCAAAATACTCTGGCTCTTCTAGCTCAGACACCTATGTGTTTTTATCTTTGTACATAACCCTTTCGTTGAAAACAATATCTCTACTTCTGATCATCTTGCGGTTTTGGTCATCCTACAGCTTGTAACCAAATTCATCTTCTCTATAGCCTACCAAAGTATACTTCACTGACTTGGCGTCTAGCTTATTCCTCGCATGATCACTTATATATACATAAGAAACATACCCAAATACTTTAAAATGAGTAAGTTTTACCTCTTTCCCGGTCCAGATCTCTTCTGGTATAGCGAGGTCCAAAGGCTTTGATGGGCCTCTATTAATCAAATATGCTGCTGTATTGACTGCCTCTGCCCAGAACTGTTTTGGTAACCCAGAATGTAACCTCATGCTTCTGGCTCTCTCAGTCAATGACCTATTCATCCGTTCTGCTATCCCATTTTGCTATGTGGTTCCAGAAACCGTTCTACTGAACTTTATCCCACTCAGATAGCAAAACCTCTTGAACTCACTGTCTTCATATTCTCCACCATTGTCTTAATGTAACTTTTTTATCTTTAACCCTGTCTCATTCTCAACCCTAGCTTTCCATCTCTTGAAAGCATCAAACACCTCAGACTTGTGTTTCAGAAAATAAACCCATACCTTTCTGGAGTGGTTGTCAATAAATGTGATGAAATACTGTTTACCTCCGGTTGACGAGACTGAAGCTAGACCCCAAACATCGGTGTATACTAGTTCTAGCTTCTCCTTAACCGGTACCCTTCCGGTCTTCTTGAAGCTCACTCACTTCTGTTTTCCTAATACGCACCTCTCATAGAAATCAACCTCAACACTCTTCAAATCTGGCAACTTACCTTTCGAATGTAGACACTTTAGCCCTTGACTACTCATGTGCCTAAACCTCTGGTGCCACAAGTTCGGATCATCTTTACCTTCCGCCATAGCGATTGAACCACGACCATCCGTGGTTGTGTAAAGCGACCTATTCTTATTTTCTCGGGCGATTGTCATAATACCCTTCAAAATCTTCCACTTATCATTTGTGAAGGTTGTCATGTAACCCTCTAACGTTAGTTGCCCAATAGAGATTAAATTCTTCCTCAAATCCGGTAACGTGCCTCACGTTATTGAGTTTCCAAACTGACATTTTCAGCTGAATCTTCACATCTCCCTTCTCGGTAATATTGCATGCTTAATCGTCACCAAGATACACCTTACCCAAATTTTCGAAGACATAGTTCTCAAATAACTCCCTGTGAGGTGTGGCATGGAAAGACGCTCCTGAATCCAGAACTCAAGACTCCATCTTACTTTCCAATGAGTAGATAAGGCAGTCATCTGACTCCTCTGACACACAGTTTGCACTGCCCTTGCCCTTATCATTCTTCTCAGATCTACACTCATATGAGAAGTGGCCTTTCTTACCACTGTTCCAGCACTCTAATTCTTTCTTGTTTCGTTGCTAATTTCCCAAATAGTTGACCTGATACCTAGATTTAGACTTACCTCTTGACTTTGATCTTTCTAGTTGATTCGTGTTCCGATTTCTGTTTCTGCTTTCTCTACCTTCCATATTTAATGCTGAAGATGTATACGCTCCAAATTCCTCTTCACGCATCCTATCTCTTCGGTCATGATCATGTTCACAATTTGTGAGAAATCCAATTTTTCTTTCCCAAACGAGTTGACAATTGACTGATATGTCATCTTCTAACTTTCTGGCAATTGGGTGAGCATAAACACCGCCAAAAATTCTTCATTGAAACCCATAGACATAGAAGTTAACCCATCCTTCACTTCATTGAATTGGTTTAGATACTCTCTGAAACCTTGACCTTCTATCTTCTTTAGATTTGATAACTTCTTGACAAGATGGACATTCTTTACTGCAGAAGGCTGTTCATATAGGTTTGATAAAGTCTTCATCAGATCTCTGGTAGTTAGTTGATCTTTTACGTTAAAAGTGACCTGCTTCGTTAAACTGAGACGAATTGCTCCCAATGCTTTCCTATCCAGGAGTTCGAGATCCTCTTCATACATGTTCTTTGGTATCCGCTTCTTTGACCAATCTGCATCGGTCATAGTTGCCGGCTTCTCTTTTATCGGCCAATGCAGGTCCTTCTGGTATAGATAATCCTCCATCTGTATCTTCCAGAAACTGAAATTCGTCCCATCGAATTTCTCAATCTTGTGAGAATCTTTCTTCAATCCCATCCATGTGACAAAATCGTTGACCTCGAGAAAACCTAGATTTGTGTAAACAATAACCCGCCCAAACCTAGGGCTCTGATACCACTTGTTAATACTGTAATCTACTCCACCAAGTGTAATACTGTAATCTAATGATAATATTATTGATTTGCTTATGAGGGATGGTACTTGCAACACCCTATCTAAAAAAAAAAAGATTTTCAAGGTTATTAGTAGTTGCATGGTTTAGTTAGAAAATCAATATCAAGGAATATTGTAAAGAAATCCTAGCACGATTTCCTCTTCGTCCTCTTCTATGTTAGTGGTGGAAGGTTCGAGTTTCACCATGTGAATTTTACAAGTATATGAAGTTTTGTCCCCAGTATTGTGGGAATAGATATCAAAACCACATATGTATTATCTGATCTTAACATGTCCTAATAAATCCGTGATTTGATCATTTGGTGTCACAATTTATTTTAATAACATTATAAGCATATTATTCGAGAGTGGGCTAGATTCTATGCAAATTGCACGAAGGCCTTGATCATGCTAGCTAATTTAGGGGTGGGCATTTGGTTTGGGTTGGGTTTGACTAGACCCAAACCAAACCATTATTAAATCGGTTTATTTTTTTACAACCCAAACCAAACCATTTATAAGATAAAACCAAACCAATCCAAACCAATAAAAATCGATTTGGTTCGGTTTGATTTAACGGTTTAAGAAAATAATTACATTATTTTTTATTTCAATAAATTTAATAATATAAAATTATCAATATAAGTAGTTAAACTAATTATCAATAACATAAATAATAATACTAATTTATAATAATAATTTAACTCAAGTGCAGAACGATAATCGTTAAAAAAATATAAAAAAAATCAAGTGTAGAACGCCTAAAACTTATAAAATAAAACTAAATTGTTTAAGCTTCTAAATTAATAATATCCATCACCGTCGAAGCAACCACTTTGAAGTTTCAAAGTTCACTTCTTGTTGCATTGGGTTAACTTTATTTTTGATTTATTTTCTCCGATAATTTAATTAATATATATATATTTAAGTATGTAATGGTTTGGGTTTGGTTATACGGTTTGATAAAACGCAACCCATAAACCAACCCAAACCAATTGGGTTGCTTAAAAACAACCCAATCGGTTTATTTTATTTAACGAAACCAAACCAACCCCCTTAAATTGGTTTGGTTTGGACGGGTTGATCGGTTTGACAGTTTGGGTGCCCACCCCTACTAGCTATGTACAATATTTGTTGTTTTCTTTCATGTTTGAATTTAATTAGCGGTAATATTGTTAACTTTCTTATTTAATTATAGTTAGAATAACAATGGTTAATTTTTTTACATTTATGAGTCTACGGGCCAGTTTGGTATTGTTGTAGTTTCTAAAATAATCACTGTTAGCTATATCGAAGGAATATTCATGTGAAGTTAAGCAGGTAGCTAGGCGTTTGATAAGCTGTACTTTTTTAACTATTGTGAGGTTTAAAAGTACTGTATATGTGTTTAGTAAGTTTTATCATTGACCTGCTGTGATTGTCGACCAAAATAGATATGATAGTGAAATTAAATTTTATATTTTATTCAAAACCAAGTCATTTGTTTAACAATATATTTTATTTTAACAATAAAATTAAATATCTAAGTAATTTTAATATAAAATGAAGTAAATTTAAATATAAAAAACGTTAAAACTGTAGATAAATAATCTATATATGCTTTAAACCTATGTAAAAGTAATTTATTTCCAGTTATGTTCATGTTGTAATTACTTAAGAATTGATTTTACACAAATAATTTACCAAAGATCGACCTCATAACAAAGCCATGATAATTCAAGAGTCTTAACTTCTTAAGAATTGGTTTTACACAAATAATTGTCTAAGTTGATAAAATAGACTATTCTTGCGTTTGTAATTCTGTAACTTGTTGGAGGATAAATGAATTAATATCAATTTTAACCACTTGGAGCATCATAAACACTAAGTATACACGAGAAGTGATGATGCTTTATAAACACAGACACATTTGATGGTGTAGAGAGAGTTGAAGGTATTGAACAGAGATTCTTCAATGGCTTCCCACAGAGTTCAAGATTTCCATAATATGATCCTGTTCTCTGATTAAGCAAGGTTATTGAAAGATAAATCAATGGTAGCATTTTGTATGATAGATTCAAGTAACGGAAACTATCACCACCAAAATCTAGAGGAAGTGACACATTGAATATATTTGAAGACAGATCGAACACTCCAACAGAGCTGAACCCACTTGGAATTTTACCAGAAAAATAATTACTCCTCAGAAAAACAACAGTTAAATTTTGCAAAACAGTCAGATTTTAAGGCAAGTTTCCAGCCAATGCATTATCAGAAATATTCAAGACCTGTAAACTCTTCATTTCTCTAATTAGTTCAAGCAACTCACCAAAGATCACATTGTTAGAGAAATCCAAACAAGTTTCGGTCAAAACAGAAACTGTTAACCGCCAAAATTGGCGAGGAACCAAGGAAGAATTTTCCACCTTAACACAAGAAGCAGGTGCGGACACAATTCGGTTACCTCGACAGAGTGGAGCCCGACTGGCCCAAATATGAACCTCCTTCAGCGGGATCCACCCCGCCTGCATCCTAACCTGCAGCGAGGTCCAAACCCGTCACACCCTGGTCTCTCATAAACCCTGCAGTACCCCGACACGGAGTTCCATTGAGCATCCCACTATAATACTAGCCAGATATTCCCCAACTCCATCAGTTGGATGCCTACTGGCTCGCACTTTCTAGTATAACTAGCCCGATAAGCAGGTAGATACCAGGCAGCAAGATTCTCGTATCAGAAACTAAAAACTCCATAAAAGACTCATTAAAACGCTACCGTACAGAGAAGAAGTACACTTTCCCGCCAGAGAGTCCTATTTTGAGCAGGTCGATATACTAAGAATCCTACTAGGAAGGTAACAATTTGATCACGAAATTGACTCCTTCTAGGAAGGAAAGACTAGATTCTACAAGTAAAGCTCCGAGATTATCTCCTAGAAAGAAGACGATACTGCATTAGCCAAACCCTAAACCGAGATTTTAGGAGTGCATGGCAAGCAAGACACATATATATACAAACAGTTTCTTCAGGAAAAGGAGGGACCCGAGATACCACTTATCGACAGGCACAATTCTTCCACCATCATCATCTCCATCGCCGGGATTATGATCCGTACTCCATTGTAATCCAAATCAGAAATTAGTTCATGTATTGTAAGGAAAAGAGACTATCCAATAAAACTTATTGATTGATCAGTTTGATATACATCATTATTTAGCTTTGGCTTTGATAGGGATTTAGTCGGAATCGAACTACTTGATACCCTTCCGACCAAGGTTAATCTTGATCTTGGTCCCTTTAAAGTTGTTATTTGGAATTCTATCTCGATAACGATTTTCAGGTAACACTTTTGGCGCCGTCTGTGGGGAATCCATTATCCCAATCATCATTCAAAAAGCGATTTTCTTCCATCTGAAAAATATCCAGAATGAGACTCCGATCCTCCCAGGGTCACCTGGAGCCATCAGGACTTCAGTCCCTTGCTTCCACTGAAAGAGCCCAGAGGCGGGGTAAAGGCGCTAGGAACGAGAATCCTCCGCCGGTACCCCCACCAGTTAAAGGCCTAGTTCCTCAAGACCCCGTTAGGGAGGAAGCCAATCGGGATGTCTTAGAACAGCACGCTGCAGCCTACGTAGAAGCAATCCGACTCCGGATGATAGCCCAGGGGATTCCCTTTGAAGCCACCGGAATCCTAGGGGATGCTGGCCCGAGTGCCAGGGCACCTGTTTTTGACCGATTGGGCCCACCCCTCTTAGTCCGACAGGCAGAGCTCAGACCCAGGCTAGTGAAGTCCGCAATCAAGGTTCCTCCAAGGAAGGTCCAGTCTCCACCAAAACCAAGAGCCAAGGAGAGGGATCCGCATCCTGATTCAGAGGGAAGCGTCAAATCCCGAAAGAGTACCAGAGAAAAGCGTCAAAGAGCTAAGCGAAAGGAGGTCATCCTGGATTCAGATTCATCAGATGAGGAAATTTCAGCAGCCCGGTCTGGAACCAAAAAGTCTCAACGTCTGGAGGATCAGATGATGAAAATGGCAAAGGAGTTGGAGCAGTTGAAGAAGGGAAAGCATCAAGGGAGTCAGAAAAACCCCTTGGGAGAGATGAACGCACCATTTTCCAAAAGGGTGAGAGAAGTAGGATTGCCTCCCAAATTCAGGATGCCTTCAGAAAAGTATTCTGGAACCGAGGATCCTGTCAGCCACCTAGAAAGCTTCGTCCACCAGATGGAAGTTCAGAGTGCAACCAGGACTGCCATGTGCAGGATGTTCCCCTCAACCCTGACAGACTGTGCCAAGACATGGTTCAGAAAATTACCACCAGGTAGTGTTGATTCTTTCTCCAAACTTACCAAAGCTTTCTGTGCACAGTTTCAGGGAATCAAACCCCGTCCCAAGGATCCTATCCTGCTGCAGTATGTAGTTCAAGAACGGGGTGAAACTCTGAGATCCTACGTGGAGAAATTCCACAAAGAGGTCGTCCAGATGGGAGTGTTCAACGAGAAGGAAACTTTAGCCAATTTCCGGAGGAATTTGTAGGCAGGCAGATTATTCCGGTCTTTTACCAAGCATCCTCCTGAGACGTACCAGGAAGCCTATAATCGGGCTCTGGAACAGGTGGATATCGAGGAACAACTCCGGATCAAAATTGAACACGATGAAGCCCGATTAGCGCCGCGCCCCGCCCAAAGAAGGAGGCTCCGAAGCCTGCACCAACTAGGAAATTTCAGAATTTGCCCCCAAATCGGTCTACTTACAGGCCGCCTCCAATTCCTCCATACCAGGATAGATACCCAGTAAGGAGATCCCCTCCCAGAGAACCTCCCATGAAGGAGGTATCCAGAATAGCAAGAGAGGAAGAGGGGTATAACCACTACACCCCCCTAAATGCTTCACGGGAAACTATCTATCTCGCTATTCGGGATAAGGGCCTACTCAGAAAGCCGGTCCCTATGAAGGTCCCTGTGGACAGGAGGAACCAATATAAATATTGCGACTTCCATAAAGATGTGGGACATAACACCTCAGAATGCTACAGTCTCCGCAATCAGATAGAAGCACTGGTTAGAGGAGGACTTTTGACTGAATTCCTACAACAGGTACGAGACAACATCAAAGAAGGAAAGCAAGTTCAAAGTGGGATGCAGGAAGCAGCAGAAAGAAGGAGAGAGGGAGAGAAGGATTTAATGCAGCAGATCCAAGTGATCCACACAATCAGTGGAGGCCCCACTCTAGCAGGAACCTCCAACAATTCGAGAAAGAACAACGCAAGGAAGATTCCTAGACTCAACGTTGAACATGAGTTGCTAAAGGTCAATGGAGGACCCCAAGACTTATCCCGTTCCACCAAAATCATCTTCACGGAGGAGGATGTTTACAATACGGTGCAGCCGCATGATGATCCCATGGTCATAACAGTACAGATCGCTAACTGCTTAGTGCACCGCGTCTTGATCGATACGGGAAGCAGCGTGGATATTTTGTTCAAAGGAGCACATGAGCAGCTCAACTTGAAGAATTCTTACTTCAACAGCTGTACCTCTCTACTATACGGATTCACAGGGGACTCCGTAATGCCGATGGGAACAAAGATACTACCAGTGATAGTGGGGGAGGCTCCTCTTCAACAGAACATAATGACGGAGTTTATTGTAGTGGACACCCTGTCGGCATACAATGCAATCTTGGGAAGGCCTTTCCTATCAGGGATTAGGGGAGTGCTGTCTATCTACCACAACGTGTTGAAGTTTCCAGTAGGATCAGGAGTAGGAGAGGTAAGGGTAGACCAGCAGGCAGCCCGCAACTGCTATGCGGTGTCAACCAACCCCGCTGCGTTGGCCAAGCAATGCGCATCGGTGGCCAGCTACCCGGGTCCGAGAACGGCAGAGCGGGATGATCATGTCACGGTAGAGCGGGATGATCATGTCTTAGAGGAAGATGAGATACCAGACATAGTCGTGGAGGAATCAGAAGAAGAAGAGCGTGGTAGGAGCAGCGGGTATCCATTAGAGCAGCTAGAGGAGATTCAGATCCGGTGAGAAGATCAGACAAAGACAGTAAAAGTGGGAGAAGGTCTGGACCCAGGAGTGAAGGAGGATTTGATGGAGCTACTCAGGGAATATAATGACATCTTTGCTTGGAGCCATGAGGATATGCCCGGCATTCCACTCAGTCTGGCGACCCATAGGTTGGCAGTGGATGCAACCTTCAAACCGATAAAACAAAAAAGAAGGCACTTTAATGCTGAACTCAATGCCGCGGTTCAGGAAGAGGTTGACAAGCTCCTGAAGGCCGGGTTCATCAGGGAATCCCGGTACCCCGACTGGATCGCCAATGTGGTTATGGTAACTAAGTCTAACGGGAAGTGGCGAATGTGTGTGGATTACACTGATCTCAATCGGGCCTGCCCCAAAGATAGCTTCCCCCTGCCTAAAATAGACCAGCTTATTGATTCCACTGCGGGAAATAAGCTCCTGAGCTTTATGGATGCTTTCTCAGGGTACAATCAGATCATGATGCATCCGTCAGACCAAGACAAAACCAGCTTCATCACCGGGCAAGGCCTCTACTGTTATAAGGTAATGCCTTTCGGACTTAAAAATGCAGGTGCCACCTATCAGCGTATGGTGAACAAATTATTCAAAGAACAGATAGGGAAGTCCATGGAGGTGTACGTAGATGACATGATCACTAAATCTCTAAAAGCGAGACATCATGCAGGGGACTTACGTCAGACCTTCCAGGTAATAAGGCAGAACTAGATGAGGTTGAACCCCGCTAAGTGCGCATTCGGGGTGGCAGCAGAAAAATTCTTGGGATTCATGGTGCATGAAAGGGGAATTGAGGCAAATCCAGAGAAGATCAAAGCCATTTTGGATCTCGAGTCTCCTACAAACCTCAAGCAGGCACAAGGATTAACTGGGCGGATAGCGGCCTTGAACCGGTTCATATCCCGCTCCACAGACAAATGTCTCCCCTTTTTCAAAGTCATCAAGCAGGGGAAAAAGATGAAGTGGGATGAGCAGAGCGAGCAGGCTTTTCAAGCTCTAAAGGGATACCTGTCAAGCCCGCCGCTATTGGTAAAACCGATCCCAGGTGAGGAGCTCTTACTCTACCTAGCAGTCTCCGAAGCAGCTACTAGTGGAGCCTTAGTAAAGGAATGCAGTGATGGAGTGCAAAGGCCGATCTATTATGTAAGCCGGGCTTTTACGAAGTCCGAGAAGAATTATACCTTACTGGAGAAGCTCGCCTACGCTTTGGTGACCACATCTAGAAAGCTCCGGCCTTATTTTCAAGCTCACACCATCGCGGTGGTCACAGATCAGCCATTGAGACAATTCCTCCAGAGGCCAGATGTGTCAGGCAGACTGGTCCTGTGGGCCCTTGAACTCACACAGTTCGACATCAAATACAGAGCAAGAACTACGATTAAAGCTCAAGCCCTGGCGGATTTCATAGTAGAATTTAGCCCGATCCTAGACCCGGGTGAGTCAGTAGACCCCGACCCGAGTCAAACCTCTCTGGGATGGCCTGAAAACAGTAAGGTATGGATACTTTACACGGATGGAGCTTCGAACCAGGCAGGATGCGGAGCTGGGATCGTCCTTATCGACCCCGCCGGAGTTGAGGTAAGTCACTGTTTCAGGTTTGAATTTAGAGCCACCAACAACGAAGCGGAGTATGAAGCTCTATTAGCGGGAATGAGAGTAGCTGGAGCTCTGGAGGCCGAGTACCTTCAGATTAAGAGTGATTCTCAATTAGTGGTCAACCAGGTAATAGGGTTGTACCAAGCAAAGGGTGATAACATGGTGGCCTATCTAGCTAAAGTCCAGGAGATTATGAAAAAATTCAAGGGGGTAAGAATAGAGCAAGTACCCAGGGAGAAGAATCACCGCGCTGATGTTCTAGCTAAGATTGCCATTGGAGAGGGACATGCGTTACCAAAAGGGGTACCCCTCCAAGTGATTTCTTCCTCCAGCATAGCTAAAGAGGTAGAAGTCCTTCCTGTGAACCGCCTCCCGTGTTAGATGGATCCAATAGCAGACTATCTCCAAAGTGGCATTCTACCTGTAGACCAGGATCAGGCCCGCCGGCTCAAGAGGACAGCGACCCGGTACTGTTTGGTAGAAGGATACCTATACCGCAAAGGGAAGTCTTTTCCCCTACTTGGATGTCTCCATCCCGATGACGCACGCTGGGCGCTCAACGAGGTTCACTCGGGGGACTGTGGCAACCACGTGTCAGGAGAAACTTTGGCTTACCAAGTAATCAGGATGGGTTACTATTGGCCGACTATACACCAGGATGCAAAACAGTTCGCACGATCCTGCGAGGCTTGTCAAAAAACAGCAAACCTCCATCATCTCCCACCAGAGAGGCTCTCTTCGATCAGTACTTCCTACCCCTTTGCCATCTGGGGACTAGACCTGATCGGGCCACTTCCCACTGCACCCGGCCAAGCCAAGCATGCAGTAGTGGCGATAGATTACTTTACTCGGTGGGTAGAAGCCAAGGCTCTTACTCGGATAACTGAAGAAAAGACTACAAACTTTGTCAAGGAGCACATTGTCTGCCGATTTGGCACCCCGATGGTCATCATAACTGATTTAGGAAAGCAGTTCGACAATGCCAACTTCAGGGAATTCTGTGAAGACCGGAAGATCAATCTTCGTTTTGCTTCGGTAGCTCATCCTCAAACCAATGGGCTGGTTGAAGCTACTAACAAGACCATCAAGAAGCTCCTGAAGAAAAAGCTCCAACAGAAGAAAGGATTATGGGTGGCAGAGTTACCTCATGTACTATGGGCCTACAGAACAACTAGGCGGACAGCCACAGGGGAGACCTCCTATTCCCTAGTATTCGGGGCGGAAGCAGTCTTGCCCATCGAGCATAAGCTCATTTCTTTCCGGGTCCAAAATTATGAATCGAAAGATAACGAGGCTAAGTTGAGAGCTAGCCTAGACTTACTGGAGGAAAAGCAAAGCCGGGTGGCGGAGAAGGTGGCAATATACCAGAGCAAGATAGCCCGACATTTCAACAAGAAGGTGAAGGTCCGAAGCTTCAAAAAAGGAGACTTGGTTCTCAGAAAGGTGACCCAGAACACACGAAGAAGGTCCGATGGAGTACTAGCCCCAAACTAGGAAGGGCCATATCTGGTTAAGACATCACTCCGGAGTGGTGCTTACAAGCTGGTAGACATGGAGGGATACCCAGTAGACCACACATGGAATGCTGATCATCTCCGAAAATTCTACCCCTAGAAATCTTGTTCGTGTCAAGGGGAATCTAACACCCCGATTTCGTGTTTGTACCGTTGAGGAAATTCAATAAAGCAGTTCTTTCTCCTATTTGACTCTCTTGTGTCCATTGCATGATGTCTCCTACTAGATTCTTCAACGCCTCTCCCTAAATATACTTAATTCACCATTGCTAAAGCGCCTTGAGACTCAGAAAGTTGCATAGCGTTCCTGATACCTTGGGCCGGGACCACCCCACCAAGAGGATCTCCATTACTAAAGCGCCTCAAGACCAGGAAATAGCCTAAAGACGCTCCTGCTGCCTTGGTCGGGGAATACCCTCCTCCAAGAAGCCTGGTGCTAAAGTGGCCTTAGTTGCCTACCAGGACAGATTACAGTAAGAATCGGGCTGCCTCAGGGTACTTGGTTTCTTACTTCGCCTCAAGACCAGGAAATAGCCTAAAGGCGCTCCTGCTGCCTTGGTCGGGGAATACCCTCCTCTAAGAAGCCTGGTGCTAAAGTGGCCTTAGTTGCCTACCAGGACAGATTACAGTAAGAATCGGGCTGCCTCAGGGTACTTGGTTTCTTACTTCGCCTCAAGACCAGGAAATAGCCTAAAGGCGCTCCTGCTGCCTTGGTCGGGGAATACCCTCCTCTAAGAAGCCTGGTGCTAAAGTGGCCTTAGTTGCCTACCAGGACAGATTACAGTAAGAATCGGGCTGCCTCAGGGTACTTGGTTTCTTACTTCGCCTCAAGACCAGGAAATAGCCTAAAGGCGCTCCTGCTGCCTTGGTCGGGGAATACCCTCCTCCAAGAAGCCTGGTGCTAAAGTGGCCTTAGTTGCCTACCAGGACAGATTACAGTAAGAATCGGGCTGCCTCAGGGTACTTGGTTTCTTACTTCGCCTCAAGACCAGGAAATAGTCTAAAGGCGCTCCTGCTGCCTTGGTCGGGGAATACCCTCCTCCAAGAAGCCTGGTGCTAAAGTGGCCTTAGTTGCCTACCAGGACAGTTTACAGTAAGACTCGGGCTGCCTCAGGGTACCTGGTTTCTTATTTCGCCTCAAGACCAGGAAATAGCCTAAAGGCGCTCCTGCTGCCTTGGTCGAGGAATACCATCCTCCAAGAAGCCTGGTGCTAAAGTGGCCTTAGTTGCCTACCAGGACAGATCAACACTAACATCAAGGTTACTTATCGAGATGCTTCGCCCTTTATTTCCCCACTTACAACCCCGACAGAGGGCCAACAGTCAGGAAAAAACTCAGAAGTTTACCGTCAGCAAGTCAAATTGTTCGTAAGTAGCGGATGTCATCGACTGATTACTTTGCATTTTATACTGTTGGGAGTTCGATTAAAGGAAGATGTGATCTGACCCCGTTGATTCTTACGATTACGAGATATAAGCATCATGTGTTTCATCTTTACTACCTATCGGGGTCCAGTCATTGTCCTTATTACTCATCGGGGTTCCAGGTATCAACAAAATTATATGCTATGGAAATATGCTATGAAAAGTTCCTGAGTACAAAAGCAAGAACACAAAGTACGAAGCAAGTAATGAAAAACAGTTATATTAACCATAAGGGTGCCCAATCCCCATCCAGGCTACAAGTTATACTTATAAAACGGGGTGCCCAGTTCCCAAATCGGGCTACAAAAAATTATAAATAAATAAAAAGGAGGCCAGGCTAGTCTTATTTTTCCCCATCTGGATGCTCACCTTGGTCAACTGCCCCTTCCCCCATAAGCTCAGCAGCTGCATCAGTTTGGACAACCTCCTCCACAACAGAAGACCCAGTCTGAATCCCCTCAACCACCGGGACCTCGGATCTAGCTGGCCCTTCATCCTCTTCCACAAGGACCGCTCCAGAAGCGGACTCGGGATCCACTCTTTGTTCTTCAATAGCAGGAGGATCTAGATCAGCTCCCACCGTGCCATCATGTTGGACTTCAGCAGCCACGTCAGCTTCGTGACCCGGATGGGCCACTTCCTGTGGAGGGGCCTCTGCCTCTTGATCCCCTCCTGCTAACTGGGCAGCCTTTGCCATAATTTGCTCCCGATCCCAGTTCAAAGCTGCCTCGAGGTCGAAGGGAGGAGGCAAAGCTGTAGCCACCTCGTAGCAGGCTCTAAAATAACCATCCTCAAATGAAGGCCCTTGCTGAGCCTCCAAGCCTGCTATAGTCTCCTGAAGGAGTTGATTCTCGCTCTGTAGCAGCTACTTCTCTAGTTTTACGCACTCCCTCTCCTCCCGGCGGCGAAGAGACCTGACTGTCTCGGTGTCCAGGCTGCGTTCAGCACGCCTAAGAGCCACTAAGGCCTCCTGCCTCCCTTTTTCAGCATTTTTGGCGTCCTGTAGCAGAGGAGCCACTCTCTGTCGGGTCTGGACCAGCTCCTGCTGGCTATCCTCCAGTTTCGCTTGAAGGCCGATGTAAGCCTCCCTCAAAGTCAGTAGCTGCCTTTCCATGGCCATGGCAAACTTGAAGCCCTGTAAGAAGGAAGAAAGTTAGTCTTAGGCCAGAGGAAGAAAAAGAAATAGCGGGAAAGAAGTAGAAGTTCACCTCGGCCAGAACCGATGCCCCCTTGGTGACCAAAATGTCAGTAGGAAGCTGGGCCATATCCACCAAACTTCCACCAGGGCATGAGTCCGCGAAACGGGATACCACCTCGTCAAAGGTAGTACCTCTTGACCCTGATCCAGAAGCAACAGCAGCAGCAGGGGCAGGGGTGTGGACAGCTGCTTCCTCCACCAGGATGCACGCGGGGTCCTTAGGAAAAGTTGTAGTAGGAGGAGGAGCAGGGAAAGTCTTTGTTGCAGGGGGAGCCTTCTTCTGTGCCGACCTCCCAGAACCTCGGGCTTTAGCCGCCCTGGCCAACATCGCTGAAATCTTTGAACGTGATGGAGGAGTAGAGGGAAGGGGAGTCTTGGCCTTAGACCTCGCTGGAGCAAGAGCAGGTGTTTTTGAGGGAGTAGGAAGAGGGTTGGGGTCGGTTCCCACTCAGATGGACCCCGATGCGGTCTTGGCAGCAGGGGTAGGAGAAGGAACAGGGGAGGGAAGAGCTGGCAGAGTCATCTCCCCTGCCACAATAGAAGAAGGAGATCCCGCTACCATCGGGGTAGCCGATACTGCGAGAAAAGAAGATGTTCAATGAAAGCAGAAGAAGGAAAATATATGCACAGGAAAGCAAGAGAGCAAGATACAATTAACTCACCAGGGAGAGCAAGGGATATCCTCAAGTACCGCTCCAATCGGCCTCCTTCGAAGGGATCAAGAGTGGGATATTGCATATTAGTATACCCCCTCTTCATGATCCTCACAAGGATTTCCTGGGATTCAGGAGCGAGCACCCCTTTCGCCCATTTATCCCGCACTGTGAACTGAGTAGGGACGGGGTATTCATATCCCCCAATAAAGGCAGTGCGCCCCCACTCGCCTTCCACCACTAGCCATTCTTCCTTCCAGGGCGCGGCATACTTCACGTTTGCTTCTGGGACGATGAACCTCATGTCGTTGCTCGCCCTAAGGTAAAACTGACCCCGGGGCACCATACTGGTGATGTTGAAGAGGTAGCGGAGTTCATCTAATCCCGGCTCTCGCTCGATGCGATCCTTCTCGCACTGCTCCTTCCAGAGCACCAGGAACCCCGTTAGGTGTTTCCAGAACCCCGGCGAAATCTGTAAGGGGGCTAACTCTAGCGCGACAAGAGCACGGCGGAGTGAAGGATGTAATGGCAGACGGACACCACATTCGAAGGGCCGCCTTGTGAATCAATAGGCAATCTTGAGGCGGGGTGTATACGTCATAACCCCGATGAGGAAGGGAGAGAATGATGTTATCTGGGATTTTATACTCCTCCCTTAGCTTAGCTAGAGTGTCCACAGTGCAGACGGAGTCGGGGACTATCCTCCCATCATGAAAAAGGGCGAAGGAGCCGGCCTGGATCCCGACTAGAGAAACCCTCTCGTTGTTACCTCCATCACCATTATCAGACTTAGTGGCGCCCACTTCACCACCGATCAAGACCGGGTCTTCGGGTCGATTGTGAAAACCCAACCCAACTTGCGGGTTTCGAGCGGAGCGACGGCGTTGAGCTAACGGGGTATCGACAGTAGCACCGTCACCCTCTCTACCCCGTTTCTTCCTCTCCAGGGCCGGGGAATCTACCACCACGTCGGCCGCCTCCATATTGAAGAGAGCGTCAATACTATCAGACTGGGGAGGAGAGGCAGGGTCAGGATGAATAGGGTTCGCCGCTATAGAGGGGTTTTGTTCGGCAACATTTTCTTGAGAAGATGGAAGTTGGGAAGTAGAAGCCATTGAAGAAAAAGAAGAAAAGAAGAAATTCTGGAAGTTGGAAAGGAGAAGGTTCTTGTTTTCAATCGCGATTTTGAAAGCTCGAAAGTAAGTAAGTAATCACCAGTGGAGCTGGTCTATTTATAGAGGGGGAGTGACGGTTACTTACTCGGAAACCGGAAACGGTGACCGGGAGGATGGATTGAGGCGTTTTTTTACATTAATCGCGTCAAAACGGCTCTTTTTGAAAACTGGGAACCCAATCAACAGTCGACACACAATCAAATTATAACGTACGGAATAAAGATTTCCCCCTTGTAGGTGGAAACTTAGTCAGACAAGGAAGTAAGGGGATAAAGTGGAAAATCCTTCAAGCAAACGAAAAGATCCTGACTCCGACCCCGACCCCGACAAAATATCAGTGTCCAAGTCAGGGGGGACTTCTGTTAACCGCCAAAATTGGCGAGGAACCAAGGCAGAATTTTCCACCTTAACACAAGAAGCAGGTGAGGACACAATTCGGTTACCTCGACAGAGTGGAGCCCGACTGGCCCAAATATGAACCTCCTTCAGCGGGATCCACCCCGCCTGCATCCTAACCTGCAGCGAGGTCCAAACCCGTCACACCCTGGTCTCTCATAAACCCTGCAGTACCCCGACACGGAGTTCCATTGAGCATCCCACTATAATACTAGCCAGATATTCCCCAACTCCATCATTTGGATGCCTACTGGCTCGCACTTTCTAGTATAACTAGCCCGATAAGCAGGTAGATACCGGGCAGCAAGATTCTCGTATCAGAAACTAAAAACTCCATAAAAGACTCATTAAAACGCTGCCGTACAGAGGAGAAGTACACTTTCCCGCCAGAGAGTCCTATTTTGAGCAGGTCGATATACTAAGAATCCTACTAGGAAGGTAACAATTTGATCACGAAATTGACTCCTTCTAGGAAGGAAAGACTAGATTCTACAAGTAAAGCTCCGAGATTATCTCCTAGAAAGAAGACGATACTGCATTAGCCAAATCCTAAACCGAGATTTTAGGAGTGCATGGCAAGCAAGACACATATATATACAAACAGTTTCTTCAGGAAAAGGAGGGACCCGAGATACCACTTATCGACAGGCACAATTCTTCCACCATCATCATCTCCATCGCCGGGATTATGATCCGTACTCCATTGTAATCCAAATCAGAAATTAGTTCATGTATTGTAAGGAAAAGAGACTATCTAATAAAACTTATTGATTGATCAGTTTGATATACATCATTATTTAGCTCCGGCTTTGATAGGGATTTAGTCGGTATCGAACTACTTGATACCCCTCCGACCAAGGTTAATCTTGATCTTGGTCCCTTTAAAGTTGTTATTTGGAATTCTATCTCGATAACGATTTTCAGGTAACAGAAACCAAATAAGTTAATTAAATAGAATTAAATTGTCTTACACCAGAAAAAGCTATAAACATTGATTTGATGTATAAAACAGTTATATAGAACCTTTTTTTTAACAATTATATAGAGCTATTTCATGAAGAACGTACTCATAACTATGAACAATATAAAATTATTTGACTTGTGAAAATTTCTTAAGAAATTGATAGAAAATCTTCAAACTCAAAGAAAAGTTTGTATTATGAATGAGAAATAAACCTTAAATTAAGGAGAGATTAGGGTTAAAAGATATTAGATTAGGAAAACAAATAAAAGGACAAATACGTCTTCAAGTTAAACTAATGAGGACAATCTAGCAGGGTGTTTTAAGAAATTCATTAAATCCTAAAGTTGATTATTTCATAATTGCTTTTGAAAAGTAACCCTTATCTCCTTCTTAAAATCCCTTCCAAATCAGTGCACATTCTTAAATAACCAATTTGAGAAGGTTTTACCAAACATCAATCTATTCCAAAATTATGAAATAAGTTGATTTTAACTTATCAAAATCAATACCAAACTGACCCAACGATTCTTAGGTTTCCACATATATTAGGAAGGGAATACTATAATATACACACAAACCCACCATCGCCCATCATCGGTATCTATTTTGGTCTATTGGATCTAATTTATATATTAATCTTTGACTTCAACTGATGTGGAAGAAAAGTCATTAACAAGTTTAACTCTTTTTATTTATTTATTCTAATATTATTAGTTGTTTTTATTATGATTATTTATGTTAATGGAAAATTGTCACTGGGGTGAATCTCCAATTAACAACTTGTATTACCATAGTCGGGGTTGACCACGATCGGAGGGGTATCACATAGTTCGATACCTATACATTTTTAATAAAACAAATTGAATACAGTGATGATGAATCAAAACAAAATATTATAAAAGATCATATATATCACTTATTTTACTCATAATAAACTTGTAATAGGAATACAATGGAGTTTTTTCAGTTATTATAGTAGGAGGGTTGAAACATAGTTGATGATGGAGATAGCGATGGAGATCACGTGCATGTCGATAAGTGGAAAAGAAGAACTGCAGGGTTTTGGACTCAAGTTGCGGTCCCCTTTCTATTCAGAATCATGTTCTATATATAGGTTCCATTACTTGTTGTGCACTCCCCTAAATTCGGTCCAGTGACCTAGTGATTTACGGGATGTTCCGTGGCGACAGGTGAGAAGATCGTGAGATTGATTCGAGGAATCAAGCAACCCTTTTTTGGCAAAGTCTGATAGAGTTAGCCTTGTTCCCAAGTAGGATTCTTGAGTGGTGGGAATGAGCCAACTTCTTTGTTATTTAAACGTCGACGTCTCACTATCCTTCTTTGTAGTTTGATCTTGGCGTACTTAGTCTTACTTTGATACTTTGTTAACCTGGTATTCTTGTTGTTTGGTAGGTTGGCTCTTAGGAAGGGTTGGGGTATCCAGTTTTCCCACCTCCTAGTGGACCACGTCATTAGTAAGTCGGGGTACCAGGGTACCAGTTGAGCATAGTAACGGGGTACTAGGATGACGTGGTGGCGGGGTCTTTAGGACCCTGCCTTTGGTGTTTCTTGGCACTTTGGGATTTGAGCATCCTAAATCTTGATTTGGATAGGCAGAAGGTGTACCAGGTCAATTTAATTGGGGGGGAGGGGTTGGGGGGTGGTTCCAGTTTAGTTGGCATTGGGGTGCCGGGATGCTTCCCTGTGATGCCTTTCTACTCTGAATATGGATGAAAAATTCTTCTTTGGACCCTTGCCATTTTTGGCGGTTAACAATTTATAATTAGAAGGAAAAAAAAAATAATGTTTACCATTTTTTGTTTTTTCTTATGGTTCATAGCTCATTGTTCATTGAGCACTATATTCTAGTAATAATATTGTTAATTTACTTTTGAGGACAGGAAATTTAGTTTGAAAACTGCATATAAGAAGAAGGATCATCTTAGGTGTTCGACGGTAGGTGTTGCCGTGTTGGTGCTGTACTTAGGGATCATCTTGGCTGTGTTCGATCTGATTTTCTTCTTCTGAAGTTTATAGTTTTTTTTTTTTTTTTTTTTTTTTTTTGCTGCTGCTGCTGCTAGAGAAGCTTTGTTTAAAGCCTCTCTATTTACAGGCGTGTATTTATATATTCAAGAAGGTAATGCAAGTCACATGGATTTGTCTAGTGCATTCTAATTACATTTTATACATTACTACGGGATTTGATTTAATTAATAATAATATTATTGATTTTTTTATTTCATTACAAAAATAATGTTTACCATTTTGTGTTATGATTCATAGTTTATCACCGACTATGGCTAAGTTTATGATTGGTGTAGTTGCTTAATCTATGCAAGTGCTAATTTTGTTTGAAAATGTCTAATCTAGCTACGACACATTAATTGATTTGGAAGGTGACTAACTTTAATCGGAAAAACGTATAATTTTTTTTTTTTTAAAGAAGAATTTTGTAGTTCGTATTAGTTGGATGACCTTATTATGCCAAACCTTATTTAGTTAAAAAGTCAATATCTAAGAGTAATGTTAACAAATTACAAATTATCAAGATAATTCCAGACGGGGCTAAGTCTATATATGCACGTCACATGGATTTGTCTTGGTCATTCTAATGATAATATATTTAAAATTTTACGCACTTGATTTTAACTAATAATAATTGTTAGGTTTTGACTTGTATTCTTAAGCGAACCAAATGTGAACCAAATAAGATTTAACTGATGTGGAACTTCTTGGAGATGTGGAATACATTTGGAAGATGGAATGATGCTGTTTTAGGGAGGTTTGAAGACCATGAAGAACTTAAAAAGTGGTTCGTTTCATCGTATGGATCGCGGTTTTCTGAGCGATGTAATTTCAGGTGACTTGCAACAGTTTAGGAAGCGGGTGCGCAACTTTAACCTGAATCGTAGTCAATCATAAGCATGCATGGAACAGAAAATCTTCAATAGAAAAGGAAAGTGTTCTTTGGAAGTTCTTGTGCTTGAAGGAAAATGAATACTCTTTACAAGAAGACTTGTCATAAAAGGAAATAGTATTTATATGAAACAAGTAAGTCTTGTACGTTTAGGAGTAGGATTTCATTTTATCTTAAACTCCCTGTAACTATTATAAATAGACCTAATATCTATGTTATTAGATTTAAGGCTGTGGATCAAAAAGAACTCCTTGTAACATCATAGAGAGTGTGGTGAGATTTAGGGAGACCCAAGGGAATATCTGGGGAGGGAGTTAGAGATCCATGGGTGATATTCAGGGGAGACCTAGGGGATATTGTGGGGGTACTCGGTGAGGATCTTGTGAGTGGGGTTTGGGGTTGAGGTGAGAGAGTTAATCCTATAGTGTATGGTTGTAACAGTTTATCATATAGTGAAACTTTCTCTATTGTCCTAACGGCCTATGGTTTTTTACCTGATTTGGGTTTTCCATGTATATCTTCTATTGTGATTGTTTATTTTCTCTCATCTATTTTTTCTGCTTATTGAAGTTATTAATTACTATGAGTTATGTGTGTATATTAGGCACGACCTTTCCGCGTTAATCGGTTCAGAATTATCCCGGTATCAGAGCCATATGGTTTGGTGATGGCGATGACAAGTCTTTACGGAAGATCATATGGAGGACTTGGGATAATGATGATCATGGTTGGCTAGTATGGTTTAACAAAGGAGATACGTCTTGAAGGCAGTTTCAAACTCGGTAAGGGCTTGATGAAAAAAAGAATATTGATGGAGGAGAATTTTGGCTTGTGGTGGTAGGTAGGAGTCATGGAGATCCAATTTGGGTTACATAAGGCACTGATTGTATATCAAAAAAAAAAAAAGGAACGCTTGAAGTCTCTAGTGTGGTGTAGGGCTTATCCGGCAAAGCACTCCCGGTTTCTAGTAGCAAGTGTTTCACTAAGTATGTGATGCATGGACAAAATATCCTTCACAGGGTTTGGTGATGTAAGGATATATTTATCCTTTTGACAGTTTTCCCCACTGGCCATGGAAGAGGATATGTTGCTACTAGTGGTCCATAATTGTACACAAGGCATTGGTCAGAAAGTAATGCAAGGTGTATGGCGGACAAAGATGTCAATGGCTGACAAACTCCCTAGAAATCTGACTTGAGGAGTTGCACCACAATTTTAGCAGGTTATTTCAACATGGTGCCAGAACAATGAACAAAAATAAAATATGTGTAGGAAAATCTTAGGATGGTTCGTTCCTAAGTGGTTATACATTGTGGTGGGGTATGATGATTCTCGGTGATGAGAATTGTGGCTATAGACAAAGGTCTTGAGAATTCAAGTCAAATGGGAGAATTGTTAGGTTTTGACTTATATTCCTAAGCGAACCAAATGTGAACCAAACAAGACTCAACTGATGTGGAGTTTCTTGGAGACGTAGGATACATTTGGAAGATGGAATGGTGTTGTTTTAGGGAGGTTTGAAGACCATGAAGAACTGAAGAAGTGGTTTGTTTCATCGTATGGATCACGGTTTTCTGAGTGATGTAATTTCAGGTGACTTACAATGGTTTAGGAAACGAGTGCACAACCATGACCCGAATCATAGTCAATCATGAGCATGCGTGGAACAAAAAATCTTCAATAGAAAAGGAAAGTGTTCTTTTGGGAAGTTCTTGTGCTTGAAGGAAAAGGAATACTCTTTACAAGAAGATTTGTCTTAAAAAGAATAGTATTTATGTGAAACAAATAAGTCTTGTACGTTTAGGAGTAGGATTTCCTTTTATTTTAAACTCCTTGTAACTAGTATAAATAGACCTAATATCTATGTTATTAGATTTAAGGCTATGGAGCAAAAAAGAACACCATGTAACATCATAGAGAGTGTGGTGAGATCCGGGGAGACCCAAGGGAATATCCGAAGAGGAATCTAAGGGAATATCAGTGGATCAAGTTAAAGATCCATGAGTGATATTCAGGGGAGACCTAGGGGATATTGTGGGGGTACTCGGTGAAAATCTTGTAAGTGGGGTTTGGGGGTTGAGATGAGAGAGTTAATCATAGAGTATATGGTTGTAACAGTTTATCATATAGTGGAACTTTCTTTGTTGTTTTGACGGCCCGTGGTTTTTTTACCCGATTTGGGTTTTCCACATATATCTTGTGTTGTGATTGTTTATTCTCTCTCATCTATTTTTTCTGCTTATTGACGTTATTAATTGCTATGAGTTATGAGCGTCTATTAGGCATGACGTTTCCACGTTTATTGGCTTGGAATTATCCCCCACAATAATATCATTAATATTTATTTCAATATATATATGATAAAGAACATGTGACGGAGTCCATCATGGCTTTGATGGACCACTAGAAATTCAAGCCTAAATGATTGCTACTAGAGCTTGCGACGAAGTTGGAATGGTGTGAGACTTTCACGATTGAAACAAATCGATGAGGTCTACAATATTCACGGCAAAGGCCGTGATGCACGTCCTTTTTTGGTCAAATTCCATCGTTTAGGTCCCGTAATTACTGTTTTTGCTATTTTACGGAAACTTTTGTTTTGGTAATAAGTTGAGTTTTACAAGTCATAATCGTTCACCGTCGATTCTGCCTTGATTTAGGACTTTAGTATTATTTGTTTCCTTTATTATCTCAATTTTGTTGTTTCCTTGCTCAACAAGGATTAGAGTTCATTTATTATAAATAGGCCTGTAAGCTGAATGGCGAGACAACTTTTATTCAATAATATTCATAATCCCTCTTGAGAGTTTTTCTCTTTTCTGGTGGATTCCAGTTTATATTGGAGTATAGACGTTGGGCTTATTCTATCATTGTTTCACGCTGCATCAATTGGTATTACAGTAAGGATTCGCTTGGCTCGATGGAAAATAACGAAGTAGGAGACAGAAACTCTATTGATGGTGATCGTGGGGTAGAGGCCTTGTGGGCAGCGGTGGAGGAACAACGACAATAGATGAATGAGATTCACGAACTGCTTGTTTTGTTGAACCCTAATGCTAACAACAGGCAACTAGTTGATAGGGCGGGTGCCGAAGGATTTGCCCAAGGACAACCTGTTAACATAAACGTTTTAAGACGTCCTCTTCCTCATCAACCTAATAATGAAGATGAGTCTAAAAATGACGATAATGAGGGGTATGGTGTATTTCAACCAGCAAGACGACAAAGGGAGCATGACAACTACTGGTTGAAGGTAGATACTCCAAAATTTAATGGAAATCTATAAATAGAAGATTTCCTTGATTGGATCTCAGAGGTGAAGTGATTCTTTGAGATGATGGAGATACTAGAGGCAAAGATGGTGAAGCTTATCACCTTTAGATTGAAAGGTGGGTTGTAGTCTAATGGGATCAGTTGTAGAAGAACCGATAGTGACAGGGAAAGACACTTGTAAGTTGTAAGGACATGGCGTAGAATAAAGCAACTTCTGTTGATATATTTCTGTCACCAGATTATAAGCAATATTTATTCCAATTATATCATAATTGCTCACAAGGTCCAAATCCGTGTTTGATTACACAACTGAACTTTCTAGACTCTCATATCGCAATAATTTGAGTGAAATGGAAGGTTAACGTATAGCAAGATACCTTAACGGATTAAAGTCATCGCTTTAAGATAAAATTGGGTTGCAAGTGTTGTGGACTGTGGATGAAGTCCATAACATGGCATTGAAAGTCAAGTTGCTGGAATGCAAGGTGGCAAATTCTAGATTTTGGAGGAGCATTACACATTTGCCATTCCCTATTGTTGGAGCTGCTGGACAAGGGTGTTCAATCATCAGTTCCGTCAAATAAATCTAAAGGCGTTGTCGGGGGAGAGAGCAGCAATACTAATCAAGTAACAGGTCTGGCTAATGGGAACGCACTAAGGAACCCAAATCAAAATCCTTATACTAGGCCTGCACCAGGAAATTGTTATGGGTGTGGAAAACCTGGCCATCTCTCAAATACATGTCCTGAACGCCGGCCTGTAAATTGTGTGGAAGAAGGCGAAGAAGACACAAGTGAATGTGTAGAAGGAGAAGATAACTTATATGTTGGAGCTGAATTTGTAGAAAAGGATGGAGAGTGGGTTAATTGTGTGATACAATGAGTGTTGTATGCGCCAAAACAAGAAGACTCCAGCCAGCGTAATAATAATTTTTTTAATCTTGTTGTAAGGCCAGTCAAAAAGTATGTGACCTGATCATGTATAGTGGGAGCTGTGAGAACTTTGTTGCAAAGAGATTGGTGGAACATTTGAAATTGCCAACAGAGAAACACCTTTCTCCCTATACTATTGGCTGGATCAATAAGGGACCAACAGTAAAGGTAACTGAAATTTGTAGTGTAGTGTTCCTATTTTTGTTGGTAAAAATTATAAAGATGAAATAATCTATGATGTGGTTGCTATAGATGTTAGCCATGTGTTGTTGGGTCGGCCATGACAGTACGATGTCGATATTACCTATAGGGGTAGGGATAATACTTATTTGTTTACATGGGGGTCACATAAAATTGCTATGGTTCATTCCAAACAAAATGCAGTACCTAACAAGCCTTCTAAAGTGGAAAGGCGGTCTTTTTTAACCATGGCTAGGTTAGAAGCAGAGTTTGTGACAGATGCTAAGGGTGCACATGAGTTTTATACTTTAATGGTTAAAGCTCTTGTGGTAGAGGAGAAAGAAGTGTCGGTAGTGACTTTTCCTAACAAAGTACAGCAGCTGCTAGAACAATTTAAAGAACTTACTTTTGAGGACTTACCCAAAAACTTGCCTCTATTGAGAGACATCAGCACCATATAGACATTATACCTGGGGCGAGTTTGCCCAATCTACTGTATTACCGGATGAGTCCAAAAGAGAATGAGATTTTGCAATAGAAGATATAAGAGTTGTTGAAGAAGGGTTTTACACGTGAGAGCATGAGCCCGTGTGCAATTCCTGCGTTGTTGACACCGAAGAAATATGGGAGCTGGCATATGTACGTAGGTAGTCGAGCTATCAATAAAATAACCATTAAATATAGGTTTCCATTCCCTGCTTAGATGACATGTTGGACCAGATAGAGGGTTCACAGCTATTTTCAAAAATTGATCTACATAGTGAGTATCATTAAATTCGGGTCAGAGCTGGGGATGAATGGAAGACAGCGTTCAAGAGTAGGGATGGCTTGTATGAGTTGGATGGTCATGCATTTCGATCTGTTTAATGCACCTAGTACTTTCATGCGAGTGATGAATCAGGTATTGAGAATTTTTGTGGGAAAATTTGTTGTTGTTTATTTTGATGACATTCTTATCTATGGTAGGACTGAGGAAGAGCATGTAGAGTAGTTGCGGAAAGTGCTAATATTTTTGCAGGAAAATCAATTATTTCTTAATCTCAAAAAGTGCAACTTTATGATTAGCATTTTGTTGTTTTTGGGATATGTGATGAATTCAGAGGTAATCCATGTAGATGAAGAGAAGGTCCGAGCTATTCAAGAATGGCCTGTGTAAAAAACTGTTAGTGAAGTTCGAAGCTTTCACAGTTTGGCCACTTTCTACCGTCGATTTATTTGGAATTTTAGCACTAAAATGGTGCCAATCAAGAAATGCATAAAGATTCTATGGGGTGAAGAGGTGATGAGCGTCGTTTGTGTACTCAACAAAATGATATTTAGATGTGTTCGTTTAGAAAACCGATTTTTCACCACTTAGATAGAAAATTAATAAAGTGGCAAGTGGGATTCGTTCCACAGGGAATTAGAGTGATTAGTTGAATTAATTAGCTAATCTAAATGCAATAACATAAATCATTAAAATATGGATGAGTGAATGGGTTGTCAATCCATCAAACATACATGAAAAATAAACCTAATAAACTAATAAAAGAATACTTAACAAATCTAGATAAGATAATGGAATAAACAAGTAAGTGAATAGCTAGGGAATTAATGGGATCACAAGTGGATTACCGGGAAATTCTTATCAAGCTACCTTAATGAACGAATCTCGTAAATGTTAACCAATTGATTTCTAAAATGTGTTTAGGCCGTTATTATGAACCTTAAACAACTTCCCACCGCAATGCCTAACCGATTAAGGAAAGGGGGTCACGGCGGGATCGGTTTGTTACAATTAACGGTTTAGATTATCGCGGTTGATATACCCTCCGACAATCTATCCTAGTCACTATGTTCTCAATCTATCAAGGTTGTCAATCCAATCAAGATTATATAACAAATTATCCTAAACAAGATTATAATCAACTAGTGGGTATACATGTCAATTACATAATGCAAAGAATCTAATTATAAAATGAATAGAACACAAATAGAGATTAAAATATATAAAAGCTTAAGCAAATCCCAATCCAAATATTCTCACATCAAAACCCTAGAAAGGGGATTTAATTACACATATTACAAACAAAGGGAAGGCAAGTAAAAGATTAGGAAATCACCCATGGGCCACCTTTTGTAAGCTTGATCCTTTCCTTGCCTTTGATGCTCCTTGTGTAAAGAGTGAATGATGAGGATGTGTCTAGATGGGTGGAGTCAAATGGGAAGTGACTAAGGAGATTTGTGGAGAAGATGGGAAGAAAAGGAATGATTAGGGGAGGTAATCTAGATGTTAAGTTTAGGTAGGAGAGAAAATGGAGAGAAAAGGAATAGTGGAGAAAGGAGGTTTCTTGGTGGTCAAGAGTTGTCCAAAAGAGGAAAAATGTGATGTATTTATAGGTGTGAAAAGCTAGGGTATGAAATGGGTATGAAATGACAAGAATACCCCTCTTGAATGCCAACACTGGAATTCCTACGCTGGAATTCCAATGTGGTCGCCATTTGTCCTAGGTCGCCATGGCGACCTCAAATGGCGACCTCTCATAGGTTCTTCTGTCGCCATGGCGACCAAGTGGCGACCCTTCCCACTTTGGAATTCCTACGTTGGAATTCCTATGTGGTCGCCATTTGCAAGTGTAGGTCGCCATGGCGACCTCAAATGGCGACCATGAAATGCTTTGCAATTTCCTCTGTCGCCATGGCGCTCAAGTGGCGACCAAATGGCGACCTTCTGATGACTTGAAGAATCCTCTGTCGCCATGGCGCTCAAGTGGCGACCTCCTTATGTCTAAGTGGCGAAAATGCCCTGTTTCTTCCCATTTGTGAGCATTTTTGCACCCAAGTCCTCATCTTCATCCTAAATGCTCTTGAAACCTAATAAAACCTGAAACACTTGATTTTACACCATTAAATCACGGGATAATGCCCAAGAATCGAACAAAAGGAGAAGGAGATAGGGACCAAAATCATACCAATTTTGATTCGATCAAGAGGTAGAGATGAGCTTCGCCTTAATCAAGGAGAAATTGTGCACTGTGCTAGTACTAGCTTTGCCTAGTTTTGAGAAAGTATTTGAAGTTAAGTACGATGTTAGTGGCGTAGGAATTGGAGCTATCCAGTCCCATGAAAAGCGACCAGTAGCATTTTTTAGTGAAAAATTAAGTGAAGCCTGCCAGAAATAAAGTACCAATCATCAAGAGTTCTACATAATGGTCTGAGCTTTGAAGCACTGGGAGCACTACCTAGTATAGAGGGAGTTTGTATTGTACACTGATCATTAGGCTTTGAAGTTTATTAATAGTCAGAAGCACTTGGACAACAGGCATGTTAGGTGGGCCACTTTTCTTCAAAAATTCCCATTTGCTATTCGGCACAAATCAGAGGTCTTGAACTGGGTTGCTGATGCGTTGAGCTATCATGCCAACATGCTTATGACAATGGCTCATGAGGTTATGGGGTTTGACTGTTAAAGGAGTTATATGATGAGGATGAAGACTTCAAGGAAATTTGGTCAAAGTGTATTGAGAAGCAGCCTGTCAGTGATTTTCATGAGAATGATGGGTATTTATTTCGTGGGAACTATTTATGTATTCCTAAGACTTTTCTACGGTAGAAGTTAATACGTGACTTGCATGGAGGAGGATTAAGCGGACACTTGGACCGAGACAAAACAGTGGCTAGTTTGGAGGAGTGGTACTTCTGGCCCCAACTGAAACGAGATGTTGGCAATTTTGTGAAGATATGTTATACATGTCAGGTGTCTAAAGGCCAGTCACAAAATATTGGTCTTTATATGCCATTTCCGGTTCCTAACAATATTTGGGAGGATTTGTCTATGGATTTTGTGTTGGATCTTCCTCGTACCCAGCGATGGGTTGATTCAGTGTTTGTGGTTGTTGACAGATTTTCAAAAAATTGCTCACTTTATTCCTTACCTTAAGACCTCAAATGCTTTACACATAGCCCGACTATTCTTCAGGGAAATAGTCCGACTACATGGGGTACCTCAATCAATTACTTCTGATCGTGACACAAAATTTCTTAGCCCTTTTTGGATGACCTTGTGGAAGATATTTGACACCTTTTTGAAACGCAGTACTACTGCACACCAGTAGACTGATGGACAAACGGAGGTTACGAATATAACCTTGGACAATTTAATTCGTTGCATTTGCAGAGATAAGCCGAAGCAATGGGACCATGCATTGCTCTAAGTTGAATTTGCCTACAACAATGATGTGCATACTGCCACAGGAAAATCCCCTTTTGTTATGTTATATGTGACACCGCTAAGGCATGCTGTGAATTTGGTGCGTTTGCCAAGGGGTCCAGGTGTTAGTATTGCAGTGGAGACCATGGCTACATAGACTTAAACTATGTATGCAGAAGTGCGACAGAAGCTGGAAGAAACTAATGCTAAATATAAAGCAGCTGTAGATAAGCATAGACGTTTTAAGTTGTTTAAAGAAGGAGATTCAGTGATGGTTTTCTTGTGCAAAGAGAGGTTTCCAATTGGGACTTACAACAAATTAAAGCCCAAGAAGTATGGTCCGTAAAATATTTTGAAGAAAATCAATGATAATGCCTATGTGATTGACTTACCAAAGGCCATGGGAATTTCCAAGACTTTTAATGTTGCAGACTTGTTCCATTATCATGCCGAAGAGTCCCTCTATCTTGAGCCTAACTCGAGGTTGAGTTCTTTCCAAGTGGAGGGGACTATTGTAGAATAGGTGGCGGAGTCTTTTATGGCTTTGATGGACCACCGGAAATTCAAGCCTAAATGATTGCTACTAGAGCTAGTGATGGAGTTGGAATGGCATGAAGCTTTCACGATTGAAGTGAATCGACGAGGTCTACAATATTCATGGCCTTTGGCCGTTATGCACGTCCTTTTTCAGTCAAATTCCATCATTTGGGTCCTATAATTACCGTTTTTGCTATTTTACAAAAACTTTTGTTTTGGTAAAAAGTTGAGTTTTACATGTCAAAATCATTCACCGTCGATTCTACCTTGATTTAGGACTTTAGAATTATTTGTTTCCTTTATTATCTCAATTTTTCTAATTTTTAGTAATTTTCCCTAATTTGCTTGTTTCCTTGCTCAACAAGGATTACAGTTCTTTTATTATAAGTATGTTTGTAAGCTGAATGACGGGACAGCTTTTATTCAATAATATTCATAATCCCTCTTGAGAGTTTTCCTCTTTTCTAGTGGATTCCAGTTTATCTTGGAGTATAGATGTTGGTCTTATTCTATCATTGTTTCACTCTGCATCAATATATCATTCATATTTTATTTAAATTTTTTAACCTAGTAATAATATCATATTAATTTAATTTCAAGGGTATGATAACTATAGTTGAAACTTGAAAGCAACTTATGAAAAGAAGAATTTTCATGGTTGGTAACTTAGTTGCTGTCGTGTTGTAGCCAAATTATATGCTAATAGTCAGATCAATGTAAACAAATCTGTACAAATCAACACGATAATTCAGAGGGACTTAGTCTATGCACGTCACATAGATTTGTCTTATTAATGCTAATGATAATATATTTTATATTTTATATTTTACGTGGTTGATTGTAATTATTTAATATGACATTATCTCATATTCAAGTCGACTTCAGGTGGTAATAAAAGAAAGGGAATACTATCTACCTTTCGCATTTGCCTTTCCTACTCATTACTTGATACATATACATTTTTTCATTTAATAAAAAGCTCCCAATTTTTGCTGCAAAGTTTGTTTATGTATTTATCCCTTATTAATGAAATGATAGAAGCAGCCATCTGGGGTAAAAAAGTAGACAAAATTTGCAGTAAAAAGTGAGAGCTTTTTATTAAATGAAAAAATATATACGTGTCAAGCAAAGAGTGAGAAAGACAAATGTAAAAGGTAGATAGCATTCCCCATATAAAAAAAAAAAGAGTAATGTAAACATTACAACCAATATCACAACTTTTTAATCACACCCAAGTGGCAAGTGAATAGTTGAATAAATGAGATAAATCATTATTAATGTATATCCGCTCATGAACTGACACATCAGCTGCCAGACATGAGTTGTGATTTTTAAAGTTGTGTAGTGGTTGCGATTTCTAGCATTACTTATTTTTTATTTATTTAATTATATCAATGTTTACCCTTTTGTGTTATTTGTCAGGGTTCACAACTAATCACTTATTATCGTCGAAAATAAGGTTGAGTCAATGAGTCAACTCCCTTCCTAGTTCCTACAAACCTCAATGTATTGTAATAGTCCATGGCATAAAAAAATAAAATAAAATATAAAATGCTAATCACTCGATAATCGATATCATTCAGTAACAATAATATTATTAATTTTCTGTGGAGAGCAGGTAAGATTTGTTGGAAAACTGATTTTAAAAAGTATGATTAATATTGTCGTTAGTTGCAGATACTAGTGCTATTTTATTTCATATTGTCTTGTGCTACTTTAGTTTGAAAACCGACATGTAAGAGTATCGTAATAGATTACAATAAATTAATAAGATAATTCAAGATTGGACTTAGGCAACGATGCTGTCTTAATTTAATTAATATTAAAAAAACGTAATTTAAAAGATATTTTTAACTTTATTTAAGACAAGAGTATATATATAAGACAATTTATAGAACATTGGTGTACTCATACGTAGAAAATATTGCCATTGAAGGTTGGATCACAGTTTTTTAAATTACGATCACAAATTTCCTACACGGTGTATGGGTATACCGGTGTTTTATAGCCTGACCACATATATATGTTTTTATTTATAGAGTAATTTTTTGACGAGAACTTTTACAATGCATACTTTAAGCATCTTTTGATAAAATTGTATGGAATATATTGAATCTTGATTTGATTTTTTTGTATGGATGATTAAAACTTTAAAATACATTTATGGAAAATTTTTTAAAAAAAAAATTTGGGTGCAACAACTAATTTTTTTTCGATTTTTTTGAAGATAAAACATTTAAAATTTGGGAAATATAAGAAAAAATAGTTCTCAAATCCAAAAAATTTCCAAATTTTTACCAAATGTATATTTTAATTTTCTTAGAATGCATACAAAAAATCTCATCAAAAAACATCTGATTACATACAATTTAATTAAAAAGTGCTTAAAGTGTGCATTGTAAAAGTCATCATTGAAAAATTAATATATATATATATATATACACCTAAGTGTCAAATAACAAACATACTCCAGTCTATATATATGCAAATCACATAGATTTGTCTTGTTCATGATAATTAAAGTATACTATAATCTTTTTTTTTTTTTTTTTTTTTTGTGTTTGATTATTAGTTTTGTTTTAATCTAATTACAATAAATGGATGTTTATGATTTTCTTTGCTTTTGCAACTTCTGTTATGGTTCATTAATCATCGTCGCTAGTAATCTAATAAGGGTCACTTAACAGAATTCTCGACACTAAGAATTAAAATATATATATATATATATATATATTGCATGGAATAAGAATTCAAAGTTCAAAAAAATTAAAATTGCATAGACTAGCAAAACAAGTCTCAGTAGAGATAATTAACCCATCTAATAATAGTAGTAATTTTTTTTGTAATTTTTTTTATACAAATTTTAATGTCATATTACGTCTGATGATTCAAACCTAAATATTGATATGCTGAATGAACGTCATTTGCTGCCAAACCGTATTGGGTGGAACCTTTTCTGTTGAACAAAACTTATAACAGCTTTTTCTATACTGAAAAATAATTGATGCACTGTATAATACTGATATAAAATCTATTTTCATTTTTTTTTTAAATCGACTAAGCTCTATAGATTTTTTTTAGTAATAATAATAATAATAATAGAGTAATGCTAGACGTCTCAAATTTATTCTCAAATTATATCCCAAATGATGGGGTATATGTTGAGATAGAAAGGAGTGATTCCGCTGGTATGATTAATTGGGTTTATTATTATTTTTTTTTTTAGGCTTACGTGACTTTTTAGATTAATGTATATTAGGGCCTGTATGCCCCCCTACTTTCATTTTTATTTTCCCTTTTTATTTTATTATTATTATGAGTAATACTAGACGTCCCGAATTTTTATCCCAAATTATGTCCCAAATGATGTGGCACATGAGGCATAGTATCACATTAGTTACCACATAATCTCATAATTCATAAGATGCCGACACCTCACATGCCACATCATTTGGGACAAAATTTGAGAAAAAAATTTGGGATGTCTAGTATTACTGATAATATAATAAAATAAAAAAGGGAAAATAAAAATGAAAGTAGAGGGGCGTACGGGCCCTAATACACATTAATCTAAAAAGTCACGCAAGCCTAAAAAATAAAATAAAAAAAATGAACCCAATTAATCATACCAGCAGAATCACTCCTTTCTACATCAACATGCACAACCCAATCAATAACAAGGCTTAATTCTACTTAGGCCGCTAAAGCTGCAGAATCGGGGTGAATCTTAGTCTCAGCTATAGGGAGACGCTTAATTAGAACTTCCCTACTTATTAGAGACTTGGAACTAGATAAAATCTTAAAAGTTGGCTTCACTTTTCTTTTCTATTTGGTCACCACGGGAATCTAATTATTGTCAAACATGGGATCTACTGGACCATGATTAGAATTTGAAGCATGAATATCTTGGTCTTCTAATATACTCTCAAAATTAATCTTTCCTCTTTTATATCTTAAAATCCGATCCAAAACTTGTTGATCAAAATTCTGAAAGTTTGTAATCCTTGGATTGTCATGAATCACCATTTATTAATTCAAATATTCTCTAGAGAACATTGATGATTCTTGTTATTATATTTTAAATTTAAATACTTGGTATTCAAATCATTGAAGATATTAACATTAATTCATGCATCTTTATTAAGAAATTGTTTAGCTATTTGAATTTGAATAGGAGAAAAACTATCAATTAGATCTTGATCTTCCACAAGTGCATTAAATGTGCCGGTTGGAAACTGTTATTCACGGATTGGGTCAATTTCTTGAAACCCAAATTTGTCAACTTCAAAATTGATTGTTGTTTTCCGATTGACTTCCTCAGTATCAATCATCTTTAATACAAATAAATATGGATATAATTAGAAGCTACAATTTTTTTTTCTTCCACATTAATTACAGAATTTTCAAAATTTTGCATATATACATTTCCCTATTCCTTTGTCGCTTCCTGATTTTGTGGGATTGTTTTGCAAGGTTGTTCCTCCATGGTAACCTGCCCATTATGGTGGCCTGAAAAATCATTGTTTGCAGCATCACGTACATCTTTGATCCTGAATTTTGTATTCTACATCACTAGCCATAATAGTGGTGTATTTTTCATGATAGGTCGATAGATTTGCCTTGGATTTCTTGATCACGATCAACCTCTGCTAGAATTATTCTCCTTGTTATTTTGATAGCATCCAACAAAGTCATGACCAAAAGCTTTACACTTTATACATCTCTCTAGAAGATTTTCATATATAATATCCACAAAGAAACCTCTATGGTCATCTCTCTCAATATTAAAAAAGGATGGCTGATTCGAAGTTAAATCAATGTCCACAAGAGAACTCAAGCATAAAACCCATATGATTGATCCCTTGTTCCTCGATCTAGTTGCAGAGGGATTCCAATTCCTCGTGCAATCTTCATGATTGTAGTTGGATGCTAGTATTCCAAACATAGGCTGTAGAACCTTACCCAAACTTGAGCATGCAATAATTATAGATTATATGGATTAAAATCCGGTTGCCATTGAAAAATACGAAAAATATCATTTGAAATTGAGCAAGAACCTCTACTCCAAACCTTCTTTAAATCTTATTCATCAGAAAAATGAATATCAAAATATCATTTTGGAAATGTAGTAAGCTTCTAAGGATTTTGGAGTTGCATGCCAAATCGATCGCAATACAGATTTTACCTCACTAGGCTTCAAAGGTAAATAACATTTTCTTAAAATAAAAGTCTGAAAAGAATTTTCTAACGGTACTTTAGTCTTGCTTGGACATATTTTTGGCTGATGCTAACACACATGATGTCCCCATTCACAATTGACATCGGTAGAAGATTTGGTTGAACATGTGCTTCATCGGTTTTGAGCAAAGCTGCAAAAGTTTTCGGCTTTAATGATGGTTGTGGTAAAGTATCAGGAACATTTGAGAGAGGGACAAGGAAATTCCATGGACATACATTTGAAGGATCCATGGACAAAGCTACAAAAGTGAGAGAAAACTTTAGAGAGAGATAGAGAAAGTCATCCCTTCTCAACTTGAGACTCAAAAAACATATTGTAAAACAATTCTTGACCTATAAAATCTATTTTCAGAAATTATTCACACAAAAGTAATATAAAAGTAATGAAGTTTATATATATATATATACACAGTCTTTCTACTGTCAGTTCGTCCTAATATAAATTATATCAAGAAGAAGAATGTGAACCACAAATTATAGAGAAGTTTTGACAAGTGCATACATTTTGAGTCAAAGTATGTAAATCTAATGGTCAACATTCTTAGTCTTGATATATTTTATATCAGGATGAACTGACAATAGAAAAACTGTATATATGTATTATAATTAGACAGTTTTGTTGGTAAAGCCTTTTATTTGTATTAAAATTTAGAAATCAATGGTTAAATCCTCCTTAGATCAGACATGGGAGTTGGTTTTTATAAATATATACACACAAGCAAAAAATTTCCAATATGGGAATTCCATAAGTTTTTTTTCGTACGGGAAACTAATTAGCGCTAGTGTACAATGAACCGATGTAAAATGAAAAAAAAAATATGCGTTTTATATAGAAGCTAATTGGGATTATGCATGATGAGATGAGGTTGGTCCGATGGTAAACCCCTCACACATGCACCATAAAGTTGTGGGTTCGAGTCCTCCTTTTCCCAAAAAAAAACCCTGAATTTATGTAATAGTGTAATACTTCAAAAAAAAAATCAAGGATTCTACATGAAAAAACGTGTGGAATTCCAACCGGTAATTTTTCATATATACATATATATATAAAGAGAGAGAGAGAGAGAGATGAAAAAAAATTACATTTATTCCAACAGGTTGGAATCAGTGAAACCGCATGAAAAATTTGTACTGGATCTCACATTAGAAAGTTACTATATATATATAGTTTTTTTTATTGTCAGTTCGTCATAATATAAAATTTATCAAGATGAAGAATCTAGACCATTAGATTTACATACTTTGACTCAAAGTGTATACACTTGTCAAAATTTCTTTATAATTTATAGTCCATATTCTTCGTCATGATATATTTTATATCAGAACGAACTGACGGTAGAAAGACTATATTTATATATATATATATAACGAAAAAACTAATGAAAACAATATGTATGTTTTGTGAAATTATGTAATTTCTAGGGTTAATTGCACAAACATACTCTCTATTTATCTAATAAAGCAAATTTTCAAACAAATGCTGTATTCAAACACAAGCATCCCAATTGGAATGTGTTTGGGGTATGGAAAGTCAATAGTGCCCTTGGACAAATGGGAGAGGTTATTTTGGTGGGTAAATTTCACAAACAACACTGAATTTATGTGTAATTGTATAAATATTCATTTTTTTTTCTAATAATTATATAAATATACCCTACCATCATTTGACTTTTGTTAATTTTAACCTTTAACCACATTTGTATCCCAAAATGACTAAACTACCCTTGAAAACTTATTTATCTTTTATTTTATTATTTAAAAATATTAACAAATATTTACTTACAAAATTGAAAAAATCAGTACAATTTTTTTTTTGCTGCTTTTATTTTCTTTTTCTTTCGATCAATTTTTTTTATACTTTTTCCATGTCCCTAAACACCAAATTTTCAGATTTTAAAAACCAACTTTATCACCAAAATATTCAATTTCATACCCATCAACCCACAAATAATTTCATTTCATCAACACAATCAAAACTCACCAACAATTACATTTAATCAACATAATTAAAATCCACAAAACTCACTAAAAACAATCAAAACCCACTAAACACACCCATTTTTCCAGTTTTTTGGGTTCTGATTGTGTTAAAAAAATGATAGAAAGAAAGCAACAAAAAAATTGTACCGATTTTTTCAATTTTTTAAGTAAATATTTTTTAATATATTTAAATAACAAAGAAAAGGTAAATAAGTTTTCAAGGGTAGTTTAGTCATTTTGGGATACAAATGTGGTTAAAGGTTAAAGTTAACAAAAGTCAATTGACGAAAAGGTATATTTATGTAATTATTAGAAAAAAAAGAATATTTATACAATTACACATAAATTTAGGGTTGTTTGTGAAATTTACCTACCCAAATAACCTCAACTTGTACACAAGGGCACTATTAACTTTCCATACCCCAAGCACATTCCAATTGGGATGTTTGTGTTTGAATAGGACATTTGTTTGAAAATTGGTTTTATTAGATAAATAGAGGGTATATTTATGCAATTAACCCATAAATTAATTAAAGATTACATATTAAAAATAAATAAATATTACATGATGAGAACAATTTTTATATACTAAGTTAGCATATAATGTTGATGGAAACACAATAAATCAAATCAAATCAAATCAATTGACATCTGTGTAAGATAAAAACAATATAAGCATTTTATATCCGTGTCAATTAGGATTCTGTATGAAAAAATATGTGGGATTTCCACCCTTAATAATTTTTTTCACATATATATATAATAATAAAATATATATTATTTTGTGAAATTATTTAATTTCTACCATATTGATTTGTTAATAGCTTATAGAATCCGAAAGAATATTCATCGCATGAACTCAAAAGAAATTATAAAACAAAGAAAGAAAGAAAAAAGAGAAAGAGATTAAGTGAATAAACAAAATATTACTTATTGAAAATAAATAAATAAGTATTACATCCAGAGAATAATTGTTCGACCCTAATTAACGTATGAAAGTGAGCATGTAAAATGTTGTTGGAAACATAAAATTTGATTAAATCAAGCAAATCAATCGATGAAATTCGAGGATCCAATATGTTAAACATATATGTTATCACTTATCAGACAAAATCATGATTTTAAGGAAAAAAAAAAATCAAAAACAAAAAAAAATCAAAAACAAAAGTTACAAGTAAAGTTTTGGTTTCTAGATCTGATCTCTACAATTTTTTTTTTTTTAATTTTATTTATTTATTTATTTATTTATATTTTTTTGTGTGATGATATATGTTAATGATAGCATCTCCAATAGAAAAATTATTTGTTTTTCAGTAAATATTGACATGTTGACAATGCTAAGAGACTCACTTCTTACATGGAATATGATGTATAATTCGTTGATGACCAATCAAAAATTGATATCCAATGCTCTATTTATTAAAACACACGACTTATTATTGACTTGTCCAGTTATGTTATTTTTTGTTCTTGATCATACAACTTTTTGGATAATATAAATATTTGTTTATTCAGCTGATAAAATAAGAGGAAATAGATCTAAATGGTACTAAATCTGTCTTGATTTTTTAAGAATAGCACCAACTTATTAAATTCAGTTTATATAGCACCAAATAAGTGACTTCAAAAAATGCTTATTCTTTATTTATTTCTTTTATTTATTTATTTATTTTACTTTTCTATTTCCTTAACCCCTCTTCCACGTCTTCAACTTCCCAAAGGTTTTTTAAAAGAAAAATTCAAAGAAAAATATGATAGAAAAAATGGGGGTATTTTTGTCCATCACCCTAATTTGGTGTCGTTTAAACTCAAATTATAAATCTGATACGAATCTCAAAAGTGCCTCTTTAATGAGTACGGTTAGAAATTTTGGACTCATAAAATAATTGTCCAACTTACCCTATGTAGGTATAATTTGATATGTCATCTTGACGGTGTAATTTTTTATTTTTTATTTTTATTTTTATTTTTATTTTTATTTTTTATTTTATTTTTTCAGATTAGCTTGACATGAAATGGTAATTATTGAGATATATATTTGAACACATTCTCTTTTCTATGAACTCAAATCAGTTGTTTAAAAATGGTGTCACAATTTATGTCTAATTAACAAATTAAGACATGTGTCTACATTTAATCTTCCATAAATGTAGACATATGTTCCAATTTGGTTGAATGCATTTTTGGAATTTAATTTTATCGAGATTGAGTGTATTTTTGTAATAATAAAAATAAATAAAAACTATTTTTTGACTACAAAAAATTCCCAGGAGAGACTACGGACTACCTTTGAATTTGATACAAATTTGAGGCTATTTCGAAATTTTGTCCACAGTCCAATAATGAAGAATGAACTTCTCCAAAAGTCTTGATGCCACTTACCGCTAGAGCAACACCTTCGGATTCACCTGTGACTACTTTCGAAGTAAACGAAAGCTAAAAACAAATAGAAGAAATAAGCCTCAGTAAATATGGCCGCTTCCAACAACTCATTGGTTTCATCGAAGCTGTTAGATGCCATAAAAAACGATGATATGGAGGCATGGCAGTCGTTAATCTCAGCTAATCCAAAAGTATTCGATCTTGCTGTCTGGCCGGAAAACCCTCTCATTTTCGCCTGCAAGCTGAGAAGATTTGCTTTCATTTTAGTGATCGGAAACATTAAACCGGAGTTAGCCTTGCAGAAAATTCAACATGGAACAACTGTTTTGCACTTGTCTTGCATCTACGGAGATGATGAGATGGTTAGGGCTTTGTTGGATCTTCGTGTTAACGTTGACCGACCACTCTGCTATGAGAAAGATGACGATTTCTTTATGATCCCTCTCCAGTTTGCGGTCGTGCACGGCCATGTAGATGTGATATTGCTTCTACTCTCAGCTTGTCCGGATTCAATTACAGAGCTGAATTCAGAGAAGCAGACGGTTTTTCACCTAGCTGCTGAGTACTGCGTTCCTGACGCTTTCAGGGTTTTGGTGGGAGAAGCTAAGAAGCTTAACAGAGAGTACCTGCTTGATGAAGAGGACTGCCATGGAAATACTGTTCTCCATATTGCAGTCCACTACAAACAACTTCGAGTAAGTGTCAGTTTTGGATAAAGTTATTTCTATGTATAAAAAGGAAAACTTGAGGGAGATATGTTGTTATTTGCTCTTCTCTTTGAATTATTTACTGTTGTACAAATAAATTCTGGGCATGTAGTAAGTACATATTTTTCATTTATATTGATAGATTGTGAAGATGTGTCTTCCGGATCAGCTGAGTTCTACAACCGGTGGCCATGACTTTCCGATTCGTGTAAACGCTAAGAACTTGAGTGATGAAACTGCCCTAGACCTCTGTGATAAGATTCCTGATCCTGACCATGAAATTAGGCAAATTGAATCCACTCTTCGTGAGGCTATCAGGCGTGAAGTATCTTTATCCAACGATCCAGGTGTTCATCATCGGCATCCAAAAAGGGGTAGCAGTACAAGTACTACTATACCTTCATGGCGAACCTTGGAGACAAAGAACGTGTTATTAGTGGTGCTTGCAATATTCATCACTTTGGTTTTCACTTTAACTTGCTCCCTCCCTACTTTCTTTCCAAAAGAATACTTGCTTGCAATTGATTTAGAATTTGAATTGAAGGATCTCTTGTATGCAAAACTTCCACTCATCTTCTATATCATGTCCTTTACCACAGTCCTTCTCACAACAAGCACCTGCATTCTTTCTGTGCTGTTATACTCTCTCCCTTGCGGAACTTTAATGCTTCTTGGTGGGTTTGTAACTTTCATTCTCTACCTTCTTTTGGCATATTTCGTTATGCCGAAATTCTCGGTTAGAGTTGGTTCTCAACGTCACCTTCCAAGCTATTATTTTATGTTGATTTTAGCTCTGGGAGTCATTTTCGTTGGATCTCTCCTGATTCATCTGGGTGACTGTTTGATCTTGTGTTGTAATAACTATGCGAAGTCTGTGATCAACAAAGTGGTTCCGAAATTTTGGTCTCGGAGTAACAAAAGGCTACCCATTAGTAATCCGTCATTGCAGGTTCAGATGGTACGTACTTACGCCCATGCTTGTAATTTGATCATGTTTCATATTCATTTCTGATGAATTTTCTTTCTCTCTGTCAATGTCATTCTTTTGATTTTATTTTATTGCTTTTTTTTTGGTCACAGGTTGGAAATGCTTTACTAGCCAACACAAGTACTTCCAACAATTGAATCACAAGATATAGCTAGCTAGCTATAATGTGAAAAACCAAAGCCAAATCCCGTCCTTTAATCTACTTACTGTTCACCAATTTTCTCCACAGACCATTGATTTCATAAATGTAACACCGCATACCTCCTTCCTTCACATAATCTCTTGCGCACGCAGCGGTTTTTTTTTAATTGAAATAAGAAAAAAGATCGATGGAGATCGAGCTGCAGGTACATAGCAGAACAAATTTATCCACTCAAGCCAGAGAGGAAAAGGTGCTAATATTGTTTCTGCATGTACATATATATATATATATATAGTTATGGGAATCCAGACAGGCGATCTTGGTTTTGTAATTAATAAAATGTAATGCACTAATACGTTGATGTTGTTTCTTTTTCTTTTCCGTACATAAAATATTTATAATGCAAAGTTCTTAGTTCCAACTTCCAAGTAATGTTCAAATTCATCTCCAAATTAAAGTTATGAACAAACCCCAATATTCATTTGGCTGCTTTGATAAAGTCATACATCAAGTAACATGTACGCACAAACACATTTGCTGTTTTAAAAAATTCAATTTAATGGCAATATTCAAAATCCTACATGCACTTGAAATTTTGGCTTATACGGTAGTCAAAAAGCAATAATTAAAATATCAAATTCATTATTATTAAAAATTTATTCACAACACAAACCAACCAATATTCAACGAATATCACACACATCTGAAACTTATTTTGGAATTTAAATATGAGACGATGAATCAAATTTGAGGAATAGAATGAGACAATTGTATTGTCTATAAATTATTTTATGTTTGAGTTTCTTTTGGTTCTTTTGGTGTAGATCCAAATGGTGGGGAATGTGCAATTACAATGTAATTGCTTATATTAGTAAAACTGACTAGGGTTTCCCACATTAAAGAAAACGCTATATTAAACCTCTCATGAGATGTCAGTGTCAGGATTTGGCAACATATTCTCAGTCTTCTTCGATGTAGCTATTAATTGGATTGATTACTATTATTATATTATATCTTGAGATGTCAGTGTCAGGATTTGGCAGCATATTCTCAGTCTTCTTCGATGTAGCTATTGATTGCATTGATTACTATTATTATATTATACTGCGTATTTTCTTAATATATATATATATCAATAATACTACTTTATCCAAATTTGGTGTCCAAATAATATGTATCATTGTAATCCATTCATTTAAACTGTATTAGATTTACATGATTTAAATGAATAGATCATTACCATGTCATTTGGACACCAAATTTAGAGAATGTAACATTATATATATATATATATTGCACACATCAAAATCTGGTCAACAAGATTAAAAAATTTGTTAGGCTTTTCGGAGAAATTCTTCAGTGGATCAGCTTTGATATCATTGGTCTGAGGACCAAGGATCCCGGCATAATAACAAATTCAGGAACTTGGAATATTATCAAGTTTTTACTAACACAGTTGTGTACTTGTGATGCGGCAATAACAAAGGTTTTTTTATTTTTTTATTATTATTTTATTATTTTTTATTTTTTAAGAATAACAAAGGTTTTTAATATTATGATTTGTTATAAACAAATCATAAAAGGTTGGGTAAGGGAGGTTTTGTCGTATTTTAAAGGCTGATGTGGATCAGGAGTGTTTGATTGGAAATGAGAATACCTACCAGCACCAAGAAAGACAACATTGTCAAGGGGGACGGCATGCAGAGTATTATAAATTTATAATTGACACAACAATGATTAATTTTTTTGCTCTCACAAGCGGGGAGAGAGCACCCACAATTGGTAGGACAACACCCACCCTTGGGATTAATGGCCAAGGGGGACAAATAATACACATTGGGTGTTGAACTGTGGTAGTGGAGGCTCCCAAGAGAGGGTCCGACCACATTGGCAAGAGGCCTAAGTGTTACAACAATGATTAATTACCAAACATTCTTTGGTTTTCGACATAATTGTATGTATACGTAATTTTTCATTTTATTACATGAATTATCCTTCAAAATCCTTTACTGACGTTAGGATTTAACTATTGAAACTCAATTTATTCTTTTGTCTAAAAATAATAGATGAATAAAAGAGAGATATCTAATCATAACTTGCCACATAATTACCTTACAAAATTTAAACAAAATATTAAATATAATGTAAAATTAAAAGAAAAATAAGAAATAAAAATCTCCACCAACAAATGACAATGGAAGGTCCCCTATGCTGAGGAAGGAACGATCTCCTCTCATGTGGAGAAGATCATCTGTTTCTTATTATGCATGGAGGAGGTCGACAATCTCCTCCACTATTGAGTAAGAGCGCATGGAAGAGATTGTGAACTCTTCATACAAGTGGGATGAGATTTGTAGCCGATGAGAATCTGACGAGCTGTCATATTATTTTCACTAGAATGACCTTCTTCTTTTAATTATATTTTTGGTTTTTATTTTAATTTAAAGAGTGGTGCTATTGGAACCCCTTTATTAAACTAAAAATTATTTAGTATTATAATTCTGTCTCTATCAAAATTACTTAAATAGACATATAATTAAAAAAAAAAAAAAAAAAAACAAACAAAAAAAAACTCATCAATAAAGTAAAGTCTAATAAAACCCCACATTCACTTCTATTTTGTTCACTTGAAAAAAAATCTCTTAACTTTTAAACCCTAAATTATATTTCTCAAAGCAACTCCTTTTATTTACTGTACTCTTTTCACATCAGAAGTTTCATCTTATTTCCTAACTATTCTTCTGTGAATTTCTCATCAACGATTTTTTTTTTCTTCTATCGATGGCTGGTTTTTTCCCTTTTCGTTCCACCAAGAAATTTCCTCTCAATCCATTTTATATTTAAAATAAAAAATATTAACAGAAAAAATTTAGGAGACCATGGCCTCCTCATGTTGCTAGAGGAAGGGCTTCCTCCAGATCAGTGGTTAAAAAAAAAAAATAAAAAAAAAGAGTTTAAAACAATAAATCCATCGGAGGCCACCTTCGCCTTCAATGGTGGCCACCATTCAGTTATTTTTTTTTTTTAAATCACTAAATTTAAAATACAAGTTTTTTTTTTTTTTTTACTACGTTTTTAGATTTATAAAAGTAAAAGTTTTTAAAACCCAAATATATATATATATATATATAAAGTTCGGTTGATGAGTTTTAAAATTTAAGATGGAGGATTGTGAAGAAGAAAGACCGTGAGAGTCAGAGATCGAAGATAAAAAGATGGGGTGTTAAGTTTTAAAAATAAGTAAGAAGGGTAGTTTTGGAAATAAATCAAAAAATTTAATAAAATCGTTTAATTTTATTTGATTAAATCTAAAATTTCGAAAATGGGACATTATTAGGTTGATAGAGGGGTGCCAATAGCACCACTCTATTTTAAATAATATTTAGTTAAGTTTTCTTATTAATTTAAAATTAGAACCAATCATCTTTAACCTTATTCTTTGAGTGTCTCCTTTCTCAGCATTTTTAGTAGGGATATTTATGTCTTTTCATATTTTAAGATTGGTCAATTGTTCTCGATGAAAGTCAACTAACAACAAGGGTCAAGGATAGTTTGTATAATAAAAAGAAAAGTTGCATATACTTGTAATTATGTTAAACACTAAGGAATGTTTGTCCAGTTAACCCACGAAACAATCCAACACAACGCACAAGGGTCAAACCACTCAAATCATATAACTCTACTATAGTTTTGAGGTCATATATATATATAAATGTTCAAGTCAGTGCGTACTGATATAATTTCATCAGTGCGTTGAATGTGAATCATTAGATTTATGTACTTTGACTCAAATTAGTGGTGTCAAAATGTGCCGGGCCTGGAGGGCCTAGCACGGCCGGCCCGCCCAGACTGGCGGGCCGTTCTTGACACGGCCTGCTTGTAGGGTGGGCCAGGCCAGGCACGGCCCACAGTGTGGCCCGGGCCGGGTCACATTTTCCGGCTTGGCGGGCCGGCCTGGAACGGGCCAACAGGCCGACGGGCCAAGCCCACCAGGGCGAATGTTAATTTTATTTTTTATTTTTAACTGCTAAAAAAGTAAAAAGAAAAAAAAAATTTAATGTGGCACGTGCCGACCCGGCCCGGCACATGTGGCACGTGCCGGGCCTACTGTCCATGAAAACGGGCCGGCCCGGCCCGGCACAGCCAATTCCTGTGCCGTGCCAGGCCAAGCCCGTTTTCATAAATGGGCTCATTAGGCACGGCACATGTGGGCCGGGCCGCCCACATTGACACCACTAACTCAAATTATATGCACTTGTCAAACCTTCTCCATAATCAGTGATCCGCATGCATTGGTAACGATGTAGTTACATCATTGCACACTGACCAGAATAGGATCGATATATATATATTTAGTCTTTCTATTGTCAGTTCAGACTGATATAAAATATATCAGTTTCTTGCATGAGAGCTCTTGGATTTAAAAGACAAGTGCATGCAGCCAAATCAAAACATTTAAATCTAATGGCCCACATGTAAGGAACTGATATATTTTATATCAATTCGAACTGACAATAGAAAAACTATATATATATATATATACGGTCCAGATCACATCAGTGCGCACTGATATAAATATATAAGGACATTAAATGTGAGCCACTCATTATGGAGAAGTTTTGGCAAGTGCATACATACCAAGTCAAAGCATGGAAAATGACTGGCTCTTATATTCAATATCCTCATATATTTACATCAGTATGCACTGACTTGAACATTTATATATATATACACACACTTTTAAGATTATGACGAGATTTGTGAGTTATTGATCAAGTTTAAGAAGACTTTGACTAATATGAAGCATGTAAATCTAATGGTTGATAATTGTTTAACTAATATAAATAAAATCAATTCGTCTAAGGATATATACTAGTTTTTCTTTTCTCAGGACCGAACTGAACTTTTAAGATTAGGATGAGACTTATGAGTCATTGATTAAGTTTAAGAAAACTTTGACTAAACTGAAGTATGTGAATCTAATGGTTGATAATTGTTGAACTGATATAAATAAAATCAGTTTGTCCTAAGGAGAGAAAGACTATATATATAATCCCGATCTGGTCAGTGCATCCTAATATAACTTTATCATTATATTGAATGTGGGCCACTAATTTTGACAAGTGCATATACATTTGAGTCAAATTAAGTATGTAAAACGAGTGTCTCGCATTCAATATTCTTATGAAGTTATATCAGGATGCACTGACTTGAAAATTTTTCTATATATATTATACGGTCCAAAAAATTAATTCAAAGTTCAACTCAAATGATGTGGTCATGGACGGACAAAAGAGAGGGCTGCCTTGGGCTATTTCTTGAAAAAAATAAAAAATAGTATGCAAATGTCTCAAATAACCCTTAATTTTAGTCAATATTACTAAACTATATAGTTTTCTATTTTCACAAGGGTATATTTTATTTATATAATCTAATATTTTATAACCTTTTAACCTCTCTCTCTCTCTCTCTCTCTCTCTTTTTTAATGTATTTAACAATTTTTTTCTCAAAGTTTAAATATCTTTTATTGTTCAAGGTTAGTTGTAAAATCAATTATAATATTTTATTTATTAATTTTTTGATATACCATTTGCAGTGATGGTGACTTAAACTTAAGACATTGTTAGGTTGAATGAGCGCCCTTTTCCACCAAACCACATTAGTCAATGGTACACATATAATATTTATTGTTTCTACCATTATAAAAGTAAGTCATTTACAAGCCTAAATAATTGTTATGCATCAGTTTTACAATGTATTCAAGTTCTTGAGTAGTTCGTCATTAAATCAATGGTCGTCATCTTATTATTAAGAAAATAAAAAAATACATGCTTTTTTTCAAGAATCACATAAATACATGCTTGTTCTCTTGGTGTTCTTGCTTTGCGGTGAATAAAGTTTGCTTTTCAAAAAAAAAAAAATATATATATATATATATTAAATAGCTGACATGCATTAATAAAGTCAATTTGTCTCAACGATAGAAAAAAAATATGCATATATAATTTAACCCGGATAATAAATATTTCCTAGGTCCAACATTGGATGTGGTAAATAAGTTGTCATCACCACACAAATCATGGGGTCATGTGGTGAATGATATGGTAAAAACAACCACTTACCACATCATTTGGGTTGGTTTTCAGACTAAATTTTTGGATTGACTAGTATTAGTGTATATATTATTCTTAGGGGGCTTATCTCTAATGGATTTTGAAAAAAATGAGTAAGAAGAAAAGAGAACAAAGACAAAGGCAATGAAAAGAAAACTTGTTCAATTCACTCTTTTGTTGACTACAACAAGTTCTTGTATCATATATTTATACAGCAATAGCCAATGGTAACAAGAGAAAAAAACAAGGAAATAAAATTGAAATCCTAATTTTATGTTTTGGTAAATTTTTAGATGGAAAGACCTTTAGCAAGACCAGAGCATATTACCATATTGGTTTCCAACGGTAATATACTTTTGAATTCATCTTTATTATCATGAACATTGCTATCTTTGCCATGATCTCGTGTATGATTTTGGGAATCTTGTGCATGATTTTGGGAAATCAAAATAGGAAGTTTATCAGGCCCCTTCAAGCTGGCAAGTGGAAGATGATGAACTTCAAGCTTGACATGAAATTCTTTGAAGGCAGTCTTTGGTAGTGGTTTGGTAAGAACATCTACGATTTGTAAGTGAGAAGGAACATATTTTGTAATGAGATGTCCAAGAGCGACCTTTTCACGAACAAAGTGGTAGTCAAGTTCAATATGCTTCGTTCGAGTATGAAAAATAGGATTGATAGTCATATGCAAGGCACTGATATTGTCACTAAAGAGTTGAGGTAGTTGGGAGAAAGGGATGCCAACATTGCATAGAAGGTAGCCTATTCAAGTGAGTTTCGCTGCAGTATAAGCAAGAGCTCTATATTCTGCCTCGGCACTTGATCGAGCCACTGTAGGTTGCTTTTTGGAGGACCATCATACACAATTTGAGCTAAGGAAGATACAATAACTAGTGGTGCTATGACGAGTGAGAGAACATCTAGCCCAATCTGCATCACAAAAACATTCAATGTTAGAGAGGTTTGAGCTAAAATACGAATACCATAGTCAAGGGTTCCTTTGAGGTAGCGAAGGATTCGTTTGACAATGCATAGGTTGGCAAGGTTCGGTTGATGGAAGTGTTGAGACACTTTGTTGACAGCATGAGTGATGTCGAGTCTAGTAAAAGTTAGATATTGAAGTGCACCAACGATGCTTCGAAACTCAGTCTCGTCGACAAGAGCTTGATCATTAGGTTGACTAGGAGGTTTGGTGGCAATTGGAGTTGAGAGATGCGATGAGTCAAGCATATTTGTGCGGGAGAGTAGGTCTTTGGTAAACCGAAAACATCCTAAGTATTGGCATACTTGAATTGTGTGATGCATTGTTATTAATTGGTATATTTGAGATACTAGCATGCATGTGTAGTCTTTGCTTGGTATGTTTGGATTGCATCTCAACTTTTCTTGTAGAGTATACGTTTGTGGGTGTCGTAGTTGTAAACCCTCAGGAGACTATAACTCCTTCTCTAGGGATCGCCTAGCGGTTTAAAGGCTTGTGGTACATGCTAAGTGCCATTCTATTTCCTACGGAAGTGGACTAGCCTAGTTTTTACTTTTTATTTATTTTAGTTTGTTTTGCTTGTTTTGTTTTATTTTCATATTTGTATTGTTTTGCTCGGGGACAAACAAAAGATAGGTTTTGGGGGTGTGGTAACTCTTATTTTTACACGTTGTGTAGCCCCTTACTTTCATCTTTTATGCTTGTTTTTTGAGTAAAACTGAGTATTTAACATTTTAAATAAGCGTTTCAAGATTTCTTCCAGTAGAGGGGCTATTTTGTAAAAATGTAGGAATTTTGGGGCAAAAGTGTAATTTTTGAAACTCAGATTCGGCTCCCCTATTCTGCATTTAGGGGCTGCCAAATTCTTGGTAGAGCTTCATTTTTTGTAGTTCTACACCCTAGGGCGCAGAATAGGGCACAAAATTCATGGGTTGGGTTTGGCGAAAGCTTCCTACAGAATGCTCAACTTTCAGGGGTCATATCTCTCTCCTCCGAATGAACTAGGTTTCTTACTATATATTGTTGGAAAGCTCCAGAAGTGTTATTTCCAACGGTTCTTGAAGAATACAATTCCTATATTTGTGAAGAAAGTTATGCTTGTTTTCGTAACAGTGCGCACTGTTGGAAACTCACACGCGAAGCCCCTAAAAACAGCCACTTATGAAGGGCATTCTCGTCTTTTCACCCCCATTTTTGCCCTAAGCCTCCTCCCACTATAAATATCCCCTTTTCTCCTAGTTTTTATAGAATCCCTAACATTCCGTCTCTCTCTCTTCCGCCAAACTCTCTCTCTCTCTCTCTTCCATTTTCTTCATCTTCTTCATCTTCTCCACCAAATAAATGAGAGATCCAAGCTCCCATGGAGGTTCTTCCTCCATGGGAGCTCACCATACACCTCCATCCCCATTTTTACACTTCCTACACCACATTTAGGAGTAGATTACAAGAGAAATGAGTGGTCTTTGGACCAATTTCGAGCTAGGAAAGAATGAAGCATCTTTAGAGGAGTTGTCTTCAAGGGTTGTTTCTATTTACTCTTTTTCTTGTATTTCTTGTTTTCCTTTATGTGTAATCCCAATTTTGGAATTTTTTAAACCTATACTTATTGCAATATATGTATGATTGTTCTTATATTCTTTGAGTTTTGTTCTACTCTTTGTTTATTCATGATTAAATCTCTTGTTGTGATATGCATGTATGTGATGGGTCTAAATTGACGTGTCCATGAATGGGATTAGGAGTAGTGTAATTTAACATCTCATGATTGTTGATTGATTGATGGATGATCTAAAATGCCATGTTTAGAATGATTTGAGTGCTGAGTGTTAGCTCTAAAGAGTGGGAGAAGTTTGATTGATGCATGTACTTGCTAAATTAGACTTTGGTTCTATATTCTTGTGCTTAATGGGTCTTTGTTTTCAAAGGCACAATTGCTCACCCATGGCTTGGGTTGGATGATGGATTGATTTAGGGATAATTCCTAAATCAAGAGAATGAACCCCTAACTTAAATTGAATAGTCTTAATGAATAACAATCAACTTGTTGCATGTAGTTGTTTGGTAAGCTTGTTTCCATTTTTAGCCATCCTAAGGAGATTGATAAAACCGAATCTATATTTAGAGTAAAAACAAACTGAATTCCTCTTGTGCTTGTGTAGTTATATGGATATTTTGAATGCTTAAAGCCTTTACTTGATTAATCACCTTGTAATTGATTTATGGTTGAATGCTATGTACTGAGAGGAGACGTATTTAACATGCTTCGATAAATATTCACTATATATGACTAGAAAGTGAGAGATACAGTAGGCTAGCATATAGGGTTCTTGTGTGTGTTCCAACATTCTTAATGGATTCATGCATGTTTTGTGTGTATCGATGCAATCTCTAAGACATCGAGAGAGAATAGAGATTAACTTAGGGGACATGAGCCTATGATATACTTGCACATTGAGGGACTAAGTGAGTCTAGAGCTTAATAAGGACGATTGTCACGGTTGAGTCGTTTCCTTAGGGTAACCACATTTCATGCCATCTCTCCATTCCATCCTATCCATGTATTTATTATGGTAGTTAGTTTATTTATTTATATTATTACTTACTTTTCCGCAAACACAACACATGAGTTTGCTCAGCATGTTGTAATAATAGCTAGAACCGGTGACGGTCGGCAAATCCCATCTCCCTGCGGAACGATACCCTCACTTGCAGCTATGCTTGTCTCTGTGACTCGAGCGCTAGCGAGGTTGAACTTAAATGTTCATCTTTTGACCGACATTGCAACAACGTGTCGTCATCTTCCTATAGCTAATTCAATGACTATTAGCTACAGATATGTCTTATATCAAGTCATACGATGTATCTATCGATTTGCTCATCAAAGAGCCACCCGCCAAAGCATCCACAAATTAGCGTGTGGAAAAGTTCATACACTGATAAAACTTCTCCATTATCGACCACTTTGGCATTCCATGGCATGGACACCTTCTCAACAACTCTTTATATCTTTCCCAAGCTTCATACAAATATTCCAACTCAAATTGGGAAAATTCATGAATCTTGTTCATCAATTAAGCCGCCCTTCTGGGAGGGAAGTATTTGCTAAGGAAGGCTTCGGCTAATACATCCCATATGGTGATCGACCTTGGTGCAAGAGCATCATACCAAGTCTTAGCTCGGTCATTCAATGGGATAGGGAAAATCCTTAGCCGAATTGCATTGTCCAAAGCCCCGTTGATTTTGAATGTTTAGCAAATTTGGTCAAAATTCCACAAATGCCTGTTCGGATCGTCAGTTGGCTTGCCACCAAATTGCCCCATCATTGCCAACATTTGAAAGACATGAACTTGATTTTGAAGCTATTTGCATTTATTGTCAGGAGTTGGATCGGTGACATGTTTTAATCCACCCTAGGCATGACATAGTCCTTCATGACCTTTTCATCCTTCTTAATTTGCTCATTTCGCCCATTTTGCTCATTTTGCCTCTCTTGGGCTACACCCGAAATCGGATTCTCATCCAAAGCACCCCTTTCCATGGCTTGTCTTCAGTTCCTTCTATTCCGTCAGGCCATTCCCTTTATATCCGGATTGAAGCTCAAATCCTATAAGTTGTTGCTCATTGTACTATGATACATACAAGAGCAACCGCCTATAATCACAAAGAAATAAACACAAAGTAAAAGATCTAAATTAGTAATGAATCAACTAGTAGTGATATCAATAAACCGCTCAATCCCCGGCAACGGCACCAAAAATTGACCACTCTTAAATGAGCACCCGCAATAGTACGGAGTCGTGGGAATAGTACAATGATAAATAAGATTCGTTCCACGAGGATTAATGTATTGAATACCACAATTGATTAAACTACTATTTAGACAAGCAAAGATTGGATGATTGAATTACACTACTCAAATATAACTAACTTAAACTTACAACTAAAATGCAATTAGTGAAACTAACAAGCAAACAAACTCAAGCACTTGGATTTAAATATATGTGAAAGAGGCTAAAACCTTGAATCCACCTATCCAATTCTCACCAATATTAGGCACATAATTGAAATAAAGTGTGCAAGTGTGTATGTAGATTCGTATACCCTTAATTAGTCTCTAACCCCTCTCATGTGATAAAAACAATATTCATGTGCACCAACAATCTATTTCTCAATGGTTATCCGAACTACACATAAATTCATTAAGCAAAGTGGCATACAAATGGAATCCTACAAGCTAGCATTGCATATCTCTATCTTACTAGACTTGTATCATGCATTTCATCAAGCACATTGCGTGCTTCTCCTCTTGGCACTTCACACAACAATCAAAGAATCATCTAAGTGTTAGCTAGACACCCAAAATCATTAAGCATTAGAAATACACATACATAACACAAGTAATAGTGATAAAGTGATGGCCTTTATTGATGATTCATGGAAAATGTTTCTTCTTGGCTTTAGCCAAGATGGTTTTAGTTCATATTATAAAATATGGCTACAAAAGATAAGAATATTATGCAAGCCATCTCAAATACAAGTGAATAAATTAATAGAGGAGAGTGTAGAGAAAACTATTGTGAAGAACTCCTCCTTGGTGACTTGATGTGCTTGGCTTGCTTCCTCTCTTGATGCTTCCCTTTATGCTCCAATGTTGGGTTTTTATGGTGGAAAATGGTGGGAAAGTTGGATATTTGGTGTTTAGTGAAGTGGGTTTGGATTGATGGATGATGGATTTGAGGTTGGATGTGGTGATTTTGTGGATTTGGAAGGTAAAAATGTGTTCTTGGAGTATTTGAGATGTCAAGGATCGTGCAAGAGGTGGTGGAAAAGAGAGGAATAAGTGGAATATATATAGGGTGTGGGAATTAGAGCACAAAAACCTAAAAATCCTATTGTGAAAGTGATGGGTGCTGTACATACAGCGCCGATTCTCTGGAATGGTTTTTGGGGCTTGGGCAGCTGTTGGGAGCTGTACAAAAGTGCTGTACATATAGCCCCTTGTATAGTGCTTCTTGTTCTTCAGTGGTTTCTAGCATTACGCACATTTATGGAAACGGGCATTACTTTCTCCAGAAACATCGAAATCATGATCCATAAAAACCGTTAGAAAGTAGACATCTGGAGCTTTCCGAAAATAGGTAGCACGAAACCTAGTCCAATCTGAGGTAGGAGATATGGCCCCTGAAATATAGATGTACTGCACGAGTCTTTCCCATTTCAGTCCTTTTCCAAAACTCATCAATTAAGCTCAAATGCCTTATTTATGTTAAATAACCTACACAAAGCTCACCAAACACAATAAATATACAAATACGCTTGAAAATGAGTACAATTGATAAGAAATGAGGGCTACACTGAATGTACAAATGGGCACTATCAATGAGTAAGAAGAAAACAAAACAAAAACAAAGGCGATGAAAAGAAAACTTGTTCAATTCACCCTTTTGTTGATTACAACAAGTTCTTCTATCATATATTTATATAGCAATAGCCAACGGTAACAAGAGAAAAAAACAAGGAAATAAAATTGAAATCCTAATTTTTTTGATTTGGTAAATCTTGAGATGGCAAGACTTTTAGCAAGACCAGAGCATATTACCATATTGGTTTCCAACGGTAATATTTTTTGAATTCATCTTTATTACCATGAATACTGCTATCTTTGCCATGATCTTGTGCATGATTTTGGGAATCTTGATTTTGGGAATCTTGTGCATGATTTTGGGAAATCGAAGCAGGAAGTTTATCAATCACTTGTTTAGATCACACCAGAGTTATATTCATTTATGCTGTTATATGAACTTGAATATATATGCAACTTTTCCTTTTATTCATGAACTACTCTTGACCCTTGTCCTTAGTTGACTTTCGTCAAGAACAGTTAACCAGCCTTAAAATATGAAAACACACAATTATCCTTACTAAAAGTGCTGAGAATGGAGAGACTCAAAGAATCTCTCCATTTTGTGTGCCAACAATCTTTTTATCCTTACTAAAAGTGCTGAGAATGGTTAAAGATGACCAGTTCAAATTTTAAATTAATAAAACAAAAAACTTAACTAAATATTATTTACAATATAACAAAAACATAAAAACAATTATAAGAAGAAGAACAAAGACACCAGAAGGGGCTTCGTTCTAGTGAAAATAAGGTGAAAGCTCGTTGGATTCTCACTGGCTACAAGCATTCCTCATAGTTAAATCCTAACATTAACAAAGGATTTTGAAGAGCAATTCATGTAATAAAATGAAAAAATACATATGCACACTTGTCAAAAACCAAAGAAATGTTTGGCAATTAATCATAGTTTAGTCAATGATACTACGAAGTCGCCGTTGACATGTTTTGTCTTTCTTGGTGCGGGTAGGTAACTAGGTATTCTCTTTTCGAATCAACCACTCATGATTCACATCAGCCTATTATGATTTGTTTATAAACAAATCTAATAAATCATAATTTTAAAAATGGGTTTTGGTTATTAAGGATTACCTATTTTGTTTATACTTGTATAAGTCTGATTTCCTTTGTTTATATGGTCTCTACTTCCCTTGTTTATACTGTCTCCTAGTCCACCTAGAATACGAAGACTTAGTCTTCAAGTAAATATAATTGTATAAATATAGCTTTATAGCTTCCGTTCAAATTAATGCAATACAAAATATTATTATTAATTCTCTATATGGTATCAGAGCAAACCTAAAAACTCAAACGAGTCCTCTGATCCATCCATGACCACTATCAACTCAAACGAGTCCAACACCTCCTCAAACACCACCATTATCTCATCGATTTCTTCTTCCCATAACATCACCACCTCTTCAAACACAATAATCTCCATTAATGTCACAGCTCAAGCTCCTCTAAAATTGACAGCAACCAATTACAGGTCATGGAAACTACAGTTCCATACACTTCTTGTGGGATTCGATCTCATGGGTTTCATTGATGGTTGGAACCCATGTCCACCAGTAACAATCACAGTCGGTGATACCACCACACCAAATCCGGCATACCATCTATGGACCAGGCAAGATCAATTGCTCCTGAACACAATCCTTGGATCCATATCCCCATCCATTATTCCTTTTATTGCTTCTGCTCAAACCGCTCGTGATGCATGGACCACGCTTGCAAACACTTATGCCAAACCTTCCAGAGGCCACATCATGCATCTTAAAAGTGTTCTTGCAAACGTTACAAAGGGAACTCAAACCATCACCAAATACATGCAAAGTATTAAGTCCATTGCCGATGAACTGGCCATGCTTGACGCTCCAGAAAATCCTGAAGACCTAATTGTTAAGATCTTAAATGGTCTGGGTGATGAGTTCAAAGATCTCTCCTCTGCTGTACGTGCCTGTGGCATTGCAATATCCTTTGAAGAACCCCATGAGAAACTCATCAATTGTGAGGCTGTTATGAAACAGGAGGCTGCAAAACTTCAGAAACTCCCTAGTACCGCCAATTATGCTGCAAGGCAAGGCTCATGAAGTCATCAAAACAACTACACTCGCCAAACAAACTATCAACCTCACAACCCGACCTACACCGGCGCCAAGCGGGCTGAACACCACGTTCAAAATCATCAACCTCATGGTCCAAATTAGTATAATAGGCACTCTTCGAATCAGTCAAACAAACCTCGTGCGTATCGTGGTTTTTGTCAGCTCTGCAGTGAGCAAGGTCACACAACAAAGCAATGTTCAATGTTTACAACAAGCCCTGTTAACACTCGACCTCCAACCGGCCAGTCCACCAGACCGTGGCGGCCGTGAGCGCACTATGCAGCTCCAAACAACATCACTACTCCTGAGTGGCTCATAGATTCCGGTGCTTCTCACCATGTGACTTCTGACCTTTACAACTTGTCACTCCACTCTCTATGCAGTGGCTCCGACGATATTATGATTAGTGATGGTTCAGGTTTGCACATTACACACACCGGTTCCCTTCACCTACCTTCAAAATCTAAACCTTTCTTATTATTTGATGTGTTATGTGTACCTAATATGAAACAGAACCTAATTTCTGTATCTCAATTTTGTATTGCTAACCAAGTCTCTGTTGAATTCTCACCATGCTCTTTTGTTGTGAAGGTCGTACAGGGGCGCAACTCCTGCAATGACAGAATAAAAGTGGTGTTTACGAATGGCCATCTCATGTTAAGCCGCAGTCACCTCCTATCATAGCATTCTCTAATATCAAGACCCCAATCTCTGATTAGCATCATCGCCTAGGTCATCCGTCACCTAAAATAATTCATAAGTTAATGTCGTCCCATGATTTGTCTGTCTCGTCAATTAGTAAGCCTAGTTTTCATTGTGATGCATGCAAATGTAATAAAACTCATAAATTACCTTTTTCGATTTCAATTGTTTATAGCTCAAAACCCCTTGAGGTAATTTATCCGGATGTTTGGAGTTCCCCAATTATTTCTAAAGATGGTTATAAATATTATGTTTTATTTGTTGATCACTTTACCAAATACATGTGGTTGTATCCTTTAAAAAATAAATCTGATGTCCACGATGTATTCACACGTTTTAAAACACTAGTAGAAAAAAAATTTGGGCACTCCATTATTTCATTCTACAGTGATAATGGTGGTGAATACATCATTTTGAAACACACTTTCTATTTTTGGCATCTCGCATTACGCCACACCACCATATACACCGGAACATAATGGTGTTTCCGAGCATCGTCATCGTCACATTGTCGAAATGGGTCTCTCTCTCCTCATTCATGCATCACTACCACTCACTTTTTGGTCTTATGCTTTCACCACAACAATTTACCTAATCAATTGGATGCCCACTCCAGTCCTAGACATGTTGTCACCATTTGAGAAAATTTTCTCCACACGTCCATCTTACGCAAAATTGCATATATTTAGGTGCCTATGCTACTCGTGGGCCAAACCATACGATCATCACAAATTAGAACCTCGGTCTAGAGCGTGTATCTTTATTGGTTACTCACTTTCACAAAGTGTGTATCATTGCTTAGACCTGGAGACTGATCGTATATTCGTCTCCCGTCATGTGACGTTCGTCAAGTCTGTCTTCCCATACGCTTCTATCATGATCCATCTCCTAGATCCAGTATCGAGTCTCACATATCTTGGCTGCCACACCTGTCACCGTTAGCCATTGTGCCTAATCATCATGCCCATTCCTCTAACACTATAGTTATGCATAAGAATTCATATTCGGCAGAACCATCTGATTCTCAAGCTAGAGCTACAACCCCGCATTCCACCCTTCAATGCATTGCTCCTTCACCACCTGTAGTCGCCCTACACCACCCAACAGCAAAACCCACAACACCTAATTCCTTACTAGACACCGTCACACACCAGCCACTACTTAATATAGCGTTCAACCAACCACCAACAGTATCCACCTCTTCTCTAACTGTACCCGCAGTTGATGAGCAACCTCAATCCATCCACCCCATGGTCACCAGGTCAAAAAATAATATTCACAAACCACTCACCAAACTCTCCCTCACAAGTGTGCAACCTTCGCCAATCCAAACTGAGCCAACTTATGTCTCTCAAGCTCTCAAATTACCTAAATTTCGACGAGCAATGTCAGATGAATTTGATGCCCTAGTTTGTAATGGTACATGGGACTTAGTTCCCTCTCAGTTATCTCACAATACTGTAGGTTGCAAATGGGTTTTTCCCATCAAACGGTCTCCAGATGGTTCTATTTCTATGTACAAGGCTCATCTAGTAGCCAAAGGTTTTCATCAATGACCAGGTCTTAACTACACAGAAACTTTCAGTCCAGTGGTTACAACTACTACTATTCGTGTGATACTAAGTGTGGTGGTTGCTTGTGGCTAGTCCCTCCACCAACTGGATGTGAATAATGCCTTCCTTCAAGGGCATCTCTCTGAAGATGTTTTCATGGCACAACCGCCGGGCTTCATTGACCCCGCGTACCCATCCCATGTGTGCCACCTCAAAAAGGCCATTTATGGATTGAAATAGGCTCCCCGTGGATGGTACAATGAGCTTCGCCAGCATCTTCTCCAAGTCGGGTTTGTCAATTCTCCATCTGACTCCTCTTTGTTTATTTTTAATGAGAATGGCTGCACGCTTTTTTTGCTAGTGTATGTTGATGACATTATTGTTATTGGAAGTGATGTGGTGCTTGTGGACAAGTTTGTTGCCTCGCTAGCTCAGCATTTCTCAATAAAAGATCTCGGATGCTTGTCCTATTTTTTGGGTGTTGAAGTTCTTACTTCTCCGCATGGATTATTCCTATCTCAGCAGAAGTATGTTACTGATCTCTTGACTCACACCAAAATGCTTAAGTCTAACCGGTCCAAACGCCACTGCCAACGGATCATTCTCTGAAGCTTCTTGATGGCACGTCTTTGATTGATGCAACTGAATTTCATAGTGTGGTTGGGGCGCTGCAGTACCTCTCCTTCACCAAACCTGATATCGCATTCACTATCAACAAACTTGCTCAGTTCATGCATCGCCCAACAACTGGACTTTGGTCTATTACCAAGCGACTTCTTCGTTATCTACGTGGAACACTTGACCACGGTTTGCTCTTGCGTCGTGACTCGCCGCTGTCCCTACATGCCTTTTTCGATGCGAATTGGGCTGGCAACTAGGATGATCGCACCTCGACAAGTGCTTATGTGATGTTCCTTGAGTCAAATGCAGTTTCTTAGTGCTCTCGCAAGCAGCGATCCGTTGCTCGATCCTCCACATAAGCGGAATACCGGGTAGTTGCTTTGGCTACAGCTGAAGTCCTCTGGCTCTTTTCCTTAATGCGCGAGTTATCTCTTCCATCCACCGTTCCATTGACAATTTATTGTGACAATGTTGGTGCCACATATCTTTGCTCAAATCCGGTTTTCCACTCACGTGAAGCACATTGCAATTGATTTTCATTTCGTGCGTGAGAGGGTTCAATGAGGCCAACTCCGTGTCTCTTATGTTGCTTCGTCAGATCAGCTGGCTGATTCGCTTACAAAACCTCTATCCAGGCCTTATCCAGGCCTCGCTTCACTCTACTTCGGTCCAAGATTGGAGTCTCTACCTACCCACCATCTTGGGGGGGCAATATTAAGGATTACCTAGTTTGTTTATAGTTGTATAAGTCTGATTTCCCTTGTTTATATGGTCTCTACTTCCCTTGTTTATACTGTCTCCTAGTCCACCTAGAATACGAAGACTTAGTCTTCAATTAAATACAATTGTATAAATATAGCTTTATAGCTTCCGTTCAAATTAATGCAATACAAAATATTATTATTCATTCTCTATATTGGTATCACCCCATACAACCACACAATTGCACACAACATTGTTTATGCTAAGGGATAATATCTTAAGTTGGAATAGTTGAAGGCCCTAGCACATGTAGTGTATATATGTATATATATATATATATATGTGTGTGTGTGTATATATATATGTATATATATATTCAGGGGCGAAGCGAGGATTTTGATTTTGGGAGGGCCGAGTGTCCAAGACAAAAAAAAAAAAAAATTCAAGTTTTTACAAGATAAATATATTAATATTTAAAAACTAAATTATTAAAAAATAAAATGTAATACTGTTTAGTCTCATAATTAATTAATAAAATAAACACAAGTTTTATTAATCAAAATGAAACTTGCCGGTCTTTAAAATCTAAAAATCATCTATAATCGAATATATACTCATATTTAATTCTTGTAATTGAGAACCAATTGTAACATAAAATATATCTACCCAGTAATACTATTCAATTCTTTAATTATCTTATTAATGGTGAGTTCGACTTCATATTATAATATAACAAGCATTCATATTTCGAACATCTATGTTGTATGTCTCACAAAATGAACTTATTTTAGTAAATAATCTATTACATCTAGTATCTTTTTTTTTTTTTTTTTTTTTAAACAACAAGCTTTATTCAACAAAACACAACCGAAACAACAACAAAGCCACTGACCAAGGGGCAGAACAACCCAAAAGGCACCCAGCAACAAGAAGCTTACATCAGAAACAACCCTAGAAAGATGAAACAAAAACACAAAATTAACAAAAAATAGGGGGAGAAACGGAGAGAGCAACAACCACACAACCAGCACCAGGAGACAAGAAACGAGCAAAAGAAGCTAAACCACTAACATACCATCCACTCAATAACCTCCCCAAACATCAAAGAAGAGGATCCCCTTTTAGCTAGGCTGTCTGCCTCCATGTTAGAATCTCTAGAAATATGATGAACTGAAATGTTCTTCAAACGACGCAAACATGATCTGATATCGTAGATGATATCCACTAAATTTAGATTACCGAAATCTTCATCCTTCACCCAAGAGACTGCCTTCAATGAGTCACTCTCAATAATGATTTTCCTCATCTTTAGGACTTCCTTCATCTCACAAATATTGACAACTTTGACGATAGCCAACAATTCTACCGTGGAAGCATCAACCTTTCCCACGAAAGCTGAGAAGGAGCACAAACACTTCCCCTTATAATCGCGCAAAATCCCCCCAATCCCTCCCCTATCAAGTTCTCTACAATACGAACCGTCAAATCCCCCCACAAACACTTCCCTTTATAATCGCACAAAATACCCCAATCCAGTATCTCTTAATTGTTAAATGTCTTGAGATTTTTGTTGTAGAACTTGACAAAGTAAATTAGTGATTATGGTTAGTAATCTTTGTGATATCTCTTCATTAGATACATTAATAAATAGGATCATATGAATAATTTCTTCTTATAACGGTTATGGTTACAGGCTCATAGCTGTTGATGTTGCTTCACATCAAACTTTTAATAATTATGTTTATAATTAAATATATATATATATTGGGATGGGCCAGAGATATCATTGCCTATATAACATATTATGACAATTTTATTCACGAAAAATTTATTGAAAATATTTTGGTTGGGGGGGCCATGACCCCTGTCAGTTCCTTGCATGTATACAATTGGATTTAAAAGATGTTTTGACAAGTATATGCAACCAAGTCAAAGCATTAAAATCCAATCGCCCACATACAATGAACTAATATATTTTATTTCAGTTTGAACTAACAATAGAAAAAATGTTTATATATATTCATTATTATCCTGAAATCCTCGGACCATTAATAGGGTTCTTTTTTTTTATGGCACTATTTCCAAGGACATTGGTAGAAAAGTCACATAGGTAATAATTTTGATTGAAATAGCACAAATTAATGGAATCTGTCAAAATTGCCCCTAATATACACACATGAGCTTTGAATTTAGGGGAATTTTGTTTTATTATTATTACTTTTGACTGTTTGACACACACACAGAGAGAGACACAATTTTGTTATCTTTAATAGCGACGTTGATGGGGACGAATTGGAGAAGGGACGACGATTACGAATTTCAGTTTGTCTGTGAAATTAAAGAAAGTTGACAGATATACATGTTTGGTCTAAGATTAGATATTGATTTGAGTTTGATTTGTTGTTAGAAGTGTTTGATTATGGCTAGAGTTACAATTTTAGTTTCTAGGGTTTTATTTCTAGGTTAGGGTATTTTTTTTTTTTCATTTTTATGGCTAGGGTTTAGAAGCAGTGAGGTGGAGAAGATGAATAGTAAACCCATATTCACATAAATTGTTTCTGAGACTTATTTTTTGCTATCTAAGAATTAATGTTTGCTATCCGAGACTTAATTTTTGCTTGCTATCTGAGACTTAATTTGTCGCAATCCGAGACTTAATCTTTGCTATCTGAGACTAGATCATTTTTGTTTAAAAAAACACGATAGGTGTATTATGACAATAATTAGTTTTTCCATATATTTCATAGATGTTTGGCATATATTATATAATTGTTGTGTAACATTTAGTCTTTCATTAAGTTTCGGGTAACATTTAATGAGTCTCGAGTAACAATCTTTAAGTCTCAGGCCTTCCAATGAGGTTGAATAACAACTGGATCGACTATTTCAGAGGTTTGTAAGCGCAAGATAAAGACCGAATGGATGGAGTAAGAGAGAGAAAGCTATGTTTTTCCAATAAGAAGAAAGAAGAAAGAAGAAAGAAGAAAGAAGAAGTAGATAGACTATTTTTCAGAGGTTTGTGAGGTCAAGATAAAGACTAAGTAGAGAGAGAGAGAGAGAGAGAGAGAGAGAGAGAGAGAGAGAGAGAGTTGCGTTTTTTTTTTCCAACAAGAAGAAAGAGAAAAAAAGGTTGATAAAGTCAAACTCAAGGGCATTTTTGTCCAGCTCTATTACTTAAAAACATAGAATTATTAACTTGGTGATATTTCTGTAAAACCAAACCCATTTGGTGCTATTTCCCCATATTCCCTCCTAGTAATATCAAAGCTGACCCATCGATGAATTTCTCCGAAAAGCCAAACAGATAATTTTATCCACTGGCCATATTTTTATGATAACAATCCCAACTCACATTGATAGATACAAGGAAAATACATCGTAATATAGTAATAATAATCAATCCAATCAATAGCTACATCGAAGAAGACTGAGAACATGTTGCCAAATCCTGACACCGACATCTCATGAGAGGTTTAATTTATTTAATGCGGAAAACCATGGTCAGTTTTACTAATATAAACAATTCAATTAAAAGAAAATCATATTGACCAACTCCAACTGTAATTACATAATTATATTATGTATTTTTTTTTTTATCCATAATAAGTTCTATAGAGCTTTTTTATTAATAATAATAAAAATTAAAAAAAATTAAAAAAATAAAAAGAAAGAAAAGGAAACGAAAGCCGAAGGGCACGTAGGCCCTAGAACACAATAATCTAAAAAGGCACATAGGCCTAAAAAAAAAACATGAACCTAATTAATCAGATCGACATAATCATTCATTTGTCTCAACCTGTGCGGCCCAATTAGCGACAAGGCTTAATTCTGCTTGGGCGCTGAATCGGTTCGAATCTTAGTCTCAACTATAGAGAAGCGCTTAGAACTTCCTTTACTCATTTGAGACTTGGAACTAGATAAAATCTTAAAAGTTGGCTTCACTTTTCTTTTTGATTTGGTTACCACAGGAGTCCAATTATTGTCAAACACGGGATCTTCTAGACCATGACTGTCTTATGATATATTCTCCAAATTAATATTTCCTCTTTTTATCTCTTTGTTTTAGGCTTAGACTAGTTGAGAATAAAGAGAAATTGAATTATATACACCACGGTATCACCTGAAATCAATGACAAGATTTTTTTTTTAAAAGTATTACAACTATTACAATATATGACTGTCGGAACCTGCAAAGATGCTAAGAATTACATAGCATATTCCCCACCACATGGGATCTACACTAAAAGAACAAAAATAAACTCTAACATAAAATAATTAATAGACAACCTATAAGATTATTGCTTCTTAGGCATCTTCAAGTGGTTCCTCGCCTTTGTGAAGCTCCTAAGATTTTAGAGGTTTTCTTGTTAGGTTTTGGCTCATATATTAGTGAACCAAATGTTAACCAAACGAGACTCAATTGACGTGAAACTTCCTGGAGACGTGGGATAACATATGGAAGTTGGAGGTGGTGTTTGAGAAAGGTTTAAAGACCAAGAAGAATCGAAGAAGGAAGGAAACCGATGTGGGCAACGCTGTGGCTAAGACATCAGCTCCCATAGTGGTACATCAATGTGCCTTATGCTGTGCAGTTGCACAGCAATGAGGACAACGATCCAATTCCAGAGGATAGCAATGTCAAAAGCGTTGTGGGTAAGGACAACAATTTCCCTAAACCATGGCACATGGATCGATGTTTTATAAGCGGTCAATTCCAGGTGACTTGTAACGGTGTACGGTGTAGGGTGAACGTGGCCTGAACCATAGTCAATCATAAGCATGCGTGAAATGGAAAATCTTCAACGGAAAAGGAAGTAATTCATTTGGGAAGTTCTTATGCTTGAACGAAAATGATTTCTCTCTGCGTGGAACAAAAAAACTTGTGCATAAAAGGAAAGAGTATTTGTGTTTTACAAAAAAAGTCTTGTACATGTAGGAGATAGATTTCCTTGTAGGTTTAAACTCTCTGTAACTATTATAAATAAATCTTAATAACTAGGTTATTTGGGTGGAGACAAAGAAACAATTGTAATATCAGAGAGTGGGCTTGATTTGATAGGAGACCCATGAGAATATCTAGGGAGGTATCCAATGGAACATCAGTGGATTGAGTATGAAATCAGTGTGTGATATTCAAAGGAGACCTACGGGATATTTGAGGAGTACTCAAGGGGATCTAGTGAGCTGAGAACTATAATGTAAAGCTCGGTTGTGAGATTAGAGGCTTAGTAAGGTTCGATGGTTTGGAATTTGGGTTAGAGAGAGAATCCTAGAGTATATGGTTATAACAGTTTATCATATACTGAAACTTTCTATGTCGTCCATATGACCCGTGGTTTTTTCCATAATTAGGGTTTCCACATAAATCTTGTGTTGTGTGTGATTGGTTTAATTTTATCTCATCTTATTTTTTTTGCTATAGACATTATTATTTGTTATGTGTGAATATTAGGCATGTAGCTTCTGCATTCATCGGTTCAAATTCCCAACAATTGGTATCAGATCCTATTGGTTTGGCGATTGATGATTTCAAGTCTTTACGGAAGATTGTATGAAGGACTTGGTGGTATTAGGAAGATGATTCATGGTTGCCTAGTATGGGTTTATCAAATGAGATATGTCTTGAAAGCGATTTAAGACTCGGTAGGGTTTAATGGTGTAAGAATATTGATGGAGTGGAAATTTGTCTTGTGGTGGCAGGTACGAGTCATGGAGATCCAATCTGGGTTACATAAGATGATTTTTTTTTTAAAAGGCGATTAAAAAAAAGACTCTAAGTCTTTGGTACTGTGTGGAGCTTATCTGGCAAAACGTTCCAAGTGTTACTAGTAGCAAGTCTTTCACTGGATTGGGTGATGCAAGGACACATTTATTCTTTTCGTAGGTTTCCTCACTAGCCATGAAGAGAATATGTGTAGCTAGTGGGTCCACAAAGTTTTGCACATGGGCATTGGTCAAAAGGTGATGCAAGGTGTGTGGGTGGATAAAGATGTCGATAGTTGATGAACTCCCTGAAATATAATGAAAGGAATTACACCACAATTTCTGTAGATTATTTTGACATGGTGCTGGAACTAGAAGAAATCTTAGGATAGCTCATTCCTAAGAGGTTATACCTTGTGGTGGGGTATTGTGATTCTCAGTATAGAGAGTCGTGGATGTGGACAAAAGTCTTGAGAATTCAAGTCAAATGGGAGAATTATTAGGTTTTTGCTCGTATTCTCAAGTGAATCTAATGTTAACCAAACGAGACTCAATTGATGTGAAACATTATAGAGAAGTGGGATAACGTTTGGAAGTTGGATGTGGTGTTTAAAGGAGGTTTGAAGACAAAAAAAGAACCGAAAAAGGAAGAAAATCTTTGTGGGGGACACTGTGGGTTAGAAAGCGGTTCCCACAGCGGTACAATGTTATGCCTTACGTTGAGCAATTATATAGTGAGGACATTGGTCCAATTCCAAAGGATAGCGTTGTCAAAAGTGTTATGGGTAGGGACAACAGTTTCCCTAAGACATGACACATGGATCGCAGTTTTATAAGTGGTCAATTATAGGTGACTTGTAACGATGTAAGGTGAATGTGGCCCTAACCATAGTCAATCATAAGCACGCATGAAATGGGAAATCTTTAGTGGAAAAGGAAATTATTTCTTTTGGGAAGTTCTTGTGCTTGAAGGAAAATGATTTCTCTTTACGTGGAACAAGAAGACTTGTGCATAAAAGGAATGAGTATTTGTGTTAAACAAGAAAGTCTTGAACGTGTATGAGATGAATTTCCTTAAAGGTTTAAACTCCCTATAACTAGTAGAAATATATCTTAATAACTAGGTTATTTGGGTGGGGTCGAAGAAACACCTGTAACATTAGAGAGTGGGCTTGATCGGAGTGGAGACCCATGGGAATATCTGGGGAGGGATCTAAGAGAATATCAATGGATCCAGTATGAGATCCATTGTTGATATTAAGGGGAGACCTATGGGATATTTGGGGAGTACTCAAGGGGATCCAGTGAGCATTGTGAGTTGAGAGCTATGATGTAAAACTCAATTGTGAGCTTAGGGGCTTGGTAAGGCTCAGTGGTTTAGGGTTTGGGTTAGAGAGAGAATCCTATCATATAGTGGAACTTTTTTCTGTTGTCCTAACAACTTGTGATTTTTACCATGATTAGGGTTTCCACATTAATCTTGTGTTGTGTGTGATTGGTTTAATTTTCTCTCATCTTATTTTTCTGTTATAAACGTTATTATTTGTTATGTGTGAATATTAGGCATGTCGCTTCCGTGTTCATCAATTCAAATTCCCAACAATTGGTATTAGAGTCCCTTGGTTTGGCGATGGCTGATTTCAAGTCTTTACAAGAGATCGTATGGAGGACTTTGTGGTTTGGGATGATGATTCATGGTTGCCTAGTATAGGTTTAGCAAAAGAGATATGTATTGAAAGTGGTTTAAGACTCGGTAGGGTTTGATGGAGGAAGAATATTGATGGAGAAATTTGGCTTATGGTGGCAAGTACGAGTCATGAAGATCCAATTTGGGTTACACATGGCGATTTTAAAAAAAAAAAGGCTATTAAAAAAAATGCTTGATGCAGTAAAATTTACGTTCAATTTAAATGTAAGTTTGTTCATTGGAATCGGTGATTCAATCGGTTGAATATTACTTAGTCTAGGAAAAATCTACTCTAAGTGCATGAAAATTAAATTGCATAATGCTTGGTTTTGGAAAATGATTTGGTTTCTTGAAAATGCTTAAAAATGCAAACTTGTAACTTAAAACTAAACTAAGCACAACAAACACACAAGTAGATAATATATGGGAAAAAGCACTAGGGAATCGATGCAACCGTTCTTAAACCACTCAATGCTCTCAATTAGTGTCGTTAAGCACTTCAATCCAATTTTAGGGCTTGTTTTAAGATAAATCCATTAATTTCTAGGTCTTTATCAATACTTACACATGATCATGTAACAACCAATGGTCAATTCCCCTATTTAACATAAAACTCTAAACTGACTAGGGGGAAGTGTGCCGTCGATCTAGTAAAAAACCATCGGAAAAGAGGCCGAAAAATGACTAGACAATGCCAGGTCAAACGCGGGTCCGGGTTAGGCACGCGGGTCCGGGTCGTTAAGGGTTGAAGACGACATGACATCGTCATGACGTCACACTGATGTCAATAGCAGAAAGACAAACGCATCGTTTCAATAATGATGTGGCGTGCGCGCGTGCGTTGGCTGGCGAATTACAATAAGATCCCCTCAACTCTTCTCTAATCACAGAATCTTCAATATATTCTTCATATTTGCACTTTGACCCCTGATTGTCCAAAATTATGTCAATGCCCTTGAACTCCATAAATACCTGAAACACTTATTTTATTATATTAAATACTTGGTTTACCCTAGGAAAAAGCACAAAAAGTAGGAATTTAGGACCTAAAAATAGGAACAAAAATAATACAATCAATGCTCGAAGTCTGGTGTGGTGTGGTGTGGTGTGAAGCTTATCTAGCAAAGCGCTCCAAGTGTTGCTAGTAGCAAGTCTTTCACTGGATTAGGTGATTGACCATAACCAAGGAGTTTTCAAACCATCTATAATGCAATATCAGAGTCCAAAATACATTCTGTGGGTCTATAATGCAATATCAGTTTATCATTTTTATTTTTATTTTTTTGTTCTAACACTTTTTTTTTTTTAAAGTAGATATTCAATTTTTTTGGTCTTTTGATACACCATTCATTTCTTCAAATGACAATGGATATTTTCATTTTTTTACTCATTTACATTCAAGCCTTAATGCAATTGCATTTCATAATTTAACCCAAGAAACTCATTGGTTTCTTCCCAACGACGATAGTAATTACAAGACACCTTAAAAAGTCAATACCTTTTCATCACCAAATGGTCCCAAGCTAATTAGGTATGGTTTCATTATATATAGTAGCTTGGTTCTTTAGAAGTGTGGGTAATGAAAGAAAAGGCTATGTGTTTGGCTTCAAAGCGCTTATGGAGCACACATATAGGGTAGGAGTAAGTGTTTAGGCCATATAGTAGTTCAAGCACACATTGCCTAGCATCACTTCTTAAGAATAAGCGTGGCGTGCTACGCATACTTTGCTGGCAAATTACAATATGGACCCCTGACTTCTCCCTTAATCACATTTTCTTTAATATATTCTCCATATTTGCACTTTGACCCCTGATTCTCCAAATGACATAATTGCCTCTAGATTTCCCTATTTTCTTCCCTTTAGATACAAAAACCTTCTTTGATGGAAATTTACCTACACATGGCTCACAAACACATTATATATAAAAATACGCTCAAGAACGAGAACAAAAGCTAGGAAATGGGGTACATTTATCGTCCGATCAGTGATGCAAGGACACATTTATTCTTTTAGCAGGTTTCCCCACCGGCCATGAAAAGAATATGTTGTTTCTAGTGAGTCTATAAAGTTTTGTACATGGGCATCGATCAGAAGGTGATGCAAGGTGTGTGGGTGGACAAAGATGTCGATAGCTGATGTACTCCCTTGAAATCTGACGTGAGGAGTTGCACCACAATTTTAGTAGGTTATTTTGACATGGTGTCAAAACATGGAGAAATCTTAGGATGGTTCATTCCTAAGTGGTTATACCTTATGGTGGGGTATTGTGATTCTCAGTATAGAGGGTCGTTGTGGACAAAGGTCTTGAGAATTCAAATAAAAGGGATGAATTGTTAGGTTTTGGCATGTATTCTCAAGTGAACCCAATGTTAACCAAACGAGACTCAACTAATGTGAAACTTCATAGAGAAGTGGGATAACGTTTAGAAGTTGGATGTGGTGTTTAAGGGAGGTTTGAAGACCAAGAAGAATCAAAAAATGAAGAAAACCATTGTGGTAAAGAAGTTTATAAAATTGAAGTGATTCTCATTGATGAAATAAAAGATTTGATACCTATTTATATACATCCAAGAAAAGTAAAAATGGAAAGAATTCAAATAATTTTAAATACAAAAAAGCAATAATATAAAAGGTAAAAATCAACTCCAACAGCTAGTAAATCAACATCTTTGACTAGTTGTTGGTGTGCCTCCTTTGAATAGGAAAAGTTAATTAATTTTCTGGATTCTTGGCTTCAATCGAGTGGAGGAGATATGCTTTGAAATTGCTTTGCAGATTGTCAAATTTGTTTCCAACGGTTTATACTTATTTTGGGAAACTATTGCCATATTGTGTCTCTGTCTTGGCTAAGATTATGGTCATTTTCATCACCCCCCTCAAGCAAGCGAGTGGGATAGGATGTACTCCGAGCTTGTAGGGAAAATCTTGAAAAGAGAAATGAGGTAGAGATTTAGTAAAAATGTCAACAATCTGTAGTTTAGACGGAATGAAGCGAGTAACTAGAGCACTGACTGCCACTTTTTCACGAACAAAGTGATAGTCAATCTTAATGTGCTTTGTTCGGGAATGGTACACTGGATTAATGGTAAGATGAAGTGCACTAAGATTATCACTGAGTAATTGAGGTGGTGAGATGAGTGAAATACCGATGTCTCATAGAAGGAATGAGAGCCAAGTGATTTCAACAGTGGTGGATGCTAAGGCACGATACTCGGCTTCAGCACTAGAATGTGCGACAGTGAGCTGCTTCTTGGAGCTCTAGGAGATACAGTTCGCACCTAGATAGATATAAAAGCCAGTAGTTCTGCGACGAGTTATAGGACACACGGCCCAATCAGCATCACAGAAACTAGTAACCGTGAGGGACTCTGAGACAGGAAACAAATCCCATGATCAATTATGCCCTTGAGATATTGAAGTATCCTCTTCACTTCTTTGTGATAAGCTAGCGTTGGTGCTTGAAAATGTTGACAGGCTTTGTTTATTGCATGAACAATGTCTGGTCGAGTGAATGTAAAGTATTGGACAGCACCTACAAGTTGTCGATAAATGGTAGGATCCACGGGTTGATTGTCACCATGGGTTGAATATGTCTTTACTACCATGGGTGTTTGGTAATGTAAGCAATTTAACATTTTGGCTCCAACAAGTAAATTCTTAGTGTATTTTGTTTGCCAAAATATCGAATTTCCAAACCAAGAAAATAAGTAAGTTTGCCTAAGTCCTTCAAAGCAAACTCATGTCCCAATTTGGTGATGAGATAATTCACCATAATGGAGTCATTTCCTGTAATAATGACATCATCTACATACACTAGTAACAAAATAATTAGATTTTGAGATTTAAGAATAAATAGTGAGGGATCAGCCCTACTGCATGAAAAACCTACGTGAAGTAAAAATTGGGATAAGCGATCAAACCATGCTCGCGGAGCTTGTTTCCAACCATAGAGTGACTTGTTGAGTCGACAGACATGATCTGGATATTGAGAGTTCACAAAGCCAAGAGGTTGTTCCATGAAGACCTTTTCCTTTAGGTAGCCATGAAGAAATGCATTTTTCACGTCTAATTGATACATCTTCCATTTTTGAGAGATAGTAAGGGATAGGACGAGTCATATCGTTGTATGTTTGACAACGGGGCTGAAAGTTTCCCCATAGTCAATTCCCTGCACTTGTGTATACCCACGAGCAACAAGTTGTGCCTTGAACCGGTCAATGGTACCGTCTTCCTTGAGCTTGGTTCGAAACACCCATTTGGAACTAATAATGTTTTCATTATGAGGACGGGCAACTAGCTCCCATGTATTGTTCTTCTGAAAGGTTATCATTTCTTCTTCCATGGAAATTTTCCAATGGGCTATTTTGAGTGCTGTTCGATAAGTTTTGGGCTCTGCATTGGCATCTTGTATGCCTGCTAGAGTAATCATATGTTGCTTTAAGGATGGATCTTTTTGGAGACGTGTACGAGTGATCATCCCTGGAGGAGGATCTTGTGATTGTTCCTGAGAAAATAAATCAATAATTAAATGTTTTGCTAATGTTAGGTAAATGAGAGAATGAGTTTGAGAGAGGTGTGGGAGAGAGATTGTCATTGGTTGTAGTATTTTCATTCTGGGCAAGTGTCATGCTATCGAATGAAACGTCTTTGTCGTTGTCGATGAGAGGAGTGAAAATGACAGGAACTGCAGGAGATGTGTCATTGGATAATCTATCCGAAAAAGGAATAGTAGGAGAGGGATTATCGTTTGAGGTGCTACTGGAATCATAAATGACAAGATTGTGCGTGTCCTTTGATAACTCTTCTTTCTACACATTGTGTAACCCCTTACTTTCATATTTTATGCTTGTTTCCCTCGTAAAACCGGGTGTTTAATATGTCTAAATAAGTGTTTCAGGCTATTTTCCAGTTGAGGGACTAAAGTGTAGAAATGGAGAAATATTAGGGCAAAAGTGCAATTTTCCAAGGTCCACCACATTCTTTAGTTTGATCACTACCATTCTCTGCTATATTGAACTCATGATCAAGATTTGCATCTTGATCATGATTTTGTTTCAATACTCTCACACAATTGCATTTCCGAAGATAATTATAAGATATCTAGACCTGACAAACTTAAATTATCATAAATATGGTATACTTTGCATTGTTCGGGGAGAACATGAAGGAGAGTCATATATGGTGTTGCACCTACCCGGTAAGGCCATATGCTACAACCTTAATGGGAAGACTTGCAGTAAAATCTGTGACTTCGCTCCAGGTATAGCGAATGCATTCATCATGAAGGTTCTCTTAGATTTTGCTTGTCTAATGTTTATCAATACATTGAGACATTTGCTTCCGTTTGATGACATTGCTTCCCCAATAAAAAATGGGATCCTCTGTTTATACCATCATCTTGCTGTTGTAATTGAAACACAGAAATCCCATCTATGGTTGCTCCAAATGGTCCATGTAGTCTACAGAAACCAATAAAAGTTTGGTTAAAGTGTATTGCTTTGCTTTGGAATGGAGGAATGTCTATAATCTTTGTGTCTAATCTGATATGATTTGAAGGGTTTTGATCCTCACATATAGTCACAATATTTCAATTGGAATACATGCATGTTGGTTCAAGATTATGACATTTTCTACACAGAGTGCCCCAAAAGGCCAGCTCCTTACTTTTACATTTGATTATTCCATCAATTGATTGAGATTTTCTACATGATATAACAGTACATAATATCACAAGAGTTGCTTATTCTTTAACACAGAAATAAGGTAGCTGAAAACTAATTTTTATGAAATCTAATCCATATCACAGCAAAAGCCTAAGCAGTGTATGAGTCGAACAAGATGTTTCAACATAGATGCCAATATAAGTCCACTTCCCAGTGAGAACACAGGCAGAGCATCTTGAGGTGATACAGCCATTAGTAAGCATATATAAGCTCCATAATGTGAGAACACAGAAATTAAAATCCCTTACTTTAAGGGAATGTAATGAAGGCAAATGGAATCAAACAAAATGCAATTACCATATCTCTCTTCCCATCTTATGATAAGACATCTAAGATGTCTAAAGCTGTGAAACAACAATCATTCATGGCCTTTACTTTCACCTTCCTCTTACAATTAGACCTCTCAGTCCGCAATAAATTTATGATCTGCATTCAGAAGAACAGGGGAAAGATGGTATGAAAAATGATAAGCAAGCAAATAAAGTTCCGGAATATCGTTACTTTCTAATGTTTATGAGAAAACTATCGTTGCTTAAGCTGCAAATTGCAATTCACTCGTGGTAAAGAAAAACACTGCGTGCTCAGAAAAGAAGAAGTTGTTTTGTTAGTTAATTAGTTAAGAAAGCTGATGTGGCAGCTTTACATCAATTCTATTTCCTTTTTGTCAGGAAGTTAATTAGTTAGAGTCGGTCAGAGAATTATCCTTGTAATAGTGTATTATTCTTCTCTTTCTTTGAGTAATTTCATCGAACACATTCGTGTTTCTATCAAACACTTTTTGTTTTTTCTCCTGTTATTTTGCTATCATTTCATATTTCACATGCAACTGATTATTCTTATAATAAAGTGATTTTTTTATTTTTTATTTATTTATTTTACAAAGGACGCCCAGCAGTACCAAAGAATCAAGTTGCTAACAAATAACAATAACCCACAATGATGAACTGAACTGATTTTTGACCAACAGAAACATGATCAAACATATGCAAGACTTTCAGTGTATTGAAAAGCAGACCATCTACATTCAAATGTGCTCTCGACTTCAATTTCGATACCAACCGGAGCAAATTCATGAACCTTCTCAAAAGACTTATCCTTGAAGTTGTAACGTATTGCTTTGTTAGGTATGTGCGCCACCAAATATGAGTCCTCGTCCTCCTCTTCCCTTACAATTGAAAGTATCGAAAACCCATACCTTGACCATCCAGGAAATGCAGCTGCAACAGCAAGAAGATCAACCCGATACTTGACCATCCATCCGGAGTAGTTTCTCTCCATTTCATAAACATTAAACACAGCAGTGCACGGACCATAAATCTCAATAAGATGCAGATGGTCTCGAGACTCTCCAAAGTACCTAAACCTCCTCCGATAATCGACATGAATAGCAGGCATTGGCAAGGCATGTACTTTCTCTTCATCAACATCAAAATATAAAGAACCGTCCCAAGGACTAATCCAGTGAAGAGCACCGTTCCAAAACGTACCAATTCCAAAATTAGTTTCATAATGTGCGGTAAAAATACCACTAGATCTTGATTTTCTCCAGAACCCAATATTTGAGGAGTAAATCTCTATCTGAAAATCCCCCTCTTCTATATTTTCACCCCTTACACAATGACTTTGTAGTGAGGTGATTTTGAAGGATCATATGCTAAGTTGATACCACATATAGCGCTGAAAACTTCATTTACAGGGAACGGAGGAAGTATTAAGCATTGCCTGGTAGTAGGATTGTAAACACAATAGTTGTCACTATGCTCATACCCTCCAGAATTGCTATGTAATAACATTAGACCATGACAAGATTGTACGATTCTATTGTTAAGAAAAGTAAGAGATTGAAATGGAGGGTCAGAGGGATCAGAAGAAGTAAGATTGATGAAATCGTATTGCTGAATTCTTGAACGATTATACACGAAAAGGCCAGAGACGGATTTGGAAATAGGGGTTCGGCGGTGGGAGAATCTGGGGTTAGTGATGAGGGAGAGCCAGTGTTTGGATACAGATTTGAACTTGAGCAAGGATTTGATGGGCAGGCAAAGAAGCAGTTCAGTCAATAGATCATCATTGTTGGCGATTGTTTCGCCTGATGATGATGATGATAATCGATGTTTGGAAGAAGTTGAGATAGTGATGATCAGGTTTGAGTTTGTTTTGTTTCTTTTTATAGAAAGCATGGTGGAGAAAATTGTGAGACAATGCAGAGTAAATTCTATGTTCTATTTCTGCTTGGTAAAAGCCTATGAAGAAATGAAAATATATTTATAGATTCTGTTCTGCATCTTGGTCAGTCAAACTGATCGGAAAATTCTTCAGGAAGCTATTTGCTCTTGATTCTAAAGGAAGCTAAATATTAAACTAACACAGAATCTGTACTTTCACTTCAATGAAACATTATTATTATTTTATTGTTTATTTTAGATAAACTAACCAGTTCAAAACCTCAAGTAAACGAAAATATTAAATAAAAACTTCCCTCATATCAAACCTCTAGTGTGCTGTCAAGATTCCAATTTTTGCAATGCATCATCTGAGTCAGCTTTGCAAGTGCATAGCGTATGTAGCAATCTTCAGCACAAAAAACAAAACAAAACAAAGAAGTAGAACTATGCTGCTGCTGATATATACATTTCAGAGATAGCTAGATACATTCTAGTATTTGATGTTATCAACCAGTACTGTATATACATTACAGAGATAGATGTAATTAGTGGTCCTAATTATTGGATGATATGAGTTTTAGTTAATGTAAACTTCTATTATTAGTTACAGTTTTAGTTAATGTAATCTTCTATTATTTGTTACAGGTTGTATAGTTACAATTAAAGTGTATAGCTGTCTTTGTAGTTCCTATCGGTAGGAGGGTTTGTAGTTCTCTCAAGGTTAATCTCTATTGTATATATATTTTCTGATTCATCAATGAAAACGGTGACAAGATTATTCACCAAATACAGCCTCTGTTTATATGGTATCAGAGCTTAAGATCTTTACCTAGAACACATATTTTTCTCTTCTCATCTCTTCTCCACTTCAATCAATGACCACATCAAATACAGGCACATCTGCTTCATCAGACCTGCCTCCTGACAACAACTCATCTTCTGCGGCACCTCCCACAATCATTAATGTTACACCGGCCACTTCAACTGCACTACGCTCCAATGAATTCCATCTCATTACCATCAACATCTCTGCGCAGGCTCCTCTTAAACTTACCACCAACAACTACATGTCCTGGAAGATTCAGTTTCAAACCCTCTTCACCGGTTATGATCTCCTTGGCTTCATTGATGGCTCCAAGCCTTGTCCACCAGCCACTATAAATGTGAACGAAGTCTCTACTGTGAATCCTGCCTACAATGTTTGGGTTCGGCAAGACCAACTTATTCTTAATGCTATTGTTGGCTCTCTCTCTCCCACAATAATCTCCTTTGTGGCTAGAGCCAAAACTTCAATGGAAGCGTGGACCATTCTCGCAAATACGTATGCCAAACCATCTCGAGGCCGCATCAAACAAGTCAAAGCTCTTCTCAAAAACTCTACAAAAGGTACACAATCCATCACTGATTTCATTCATTCTGTCAAAGCTCGTGCAGATGAACTGGCATTGCTTGGTGCTCCAATGGACGATGATGATATCACTGAGCGGATCCTTGACGAACTTGATGACGAGTACAAGGAATTGGTTCGGGCTGTTCAGGCTCGGGATAACCCAATTTCGTTTGACGAGCTCCATGAGAAGCTATTGACATTTGAGGCTTCTCTTCACAACACCAAGAGGCAGTCAACACCTGTTCCAGCCACTGCCAACCTTGTGTCACGATCTGGCTCCACCTGGCGACCACAGCAGCAGCAGCAAAGTGGTTGGCGACCACCTGTCCCTGGCAATGCAAATTGGCGCCAGTCCACTTCTCAATCTCATAAGTCCCAACCGACCAGCAGTGGTCCATCCCACCGTGGACATTCACAAGGCCCCCGTCCATATCTTGGACGCTGTCAAGTCTGTGGAGTGCAAGGCCATTCAGCCCGGCGTTGTCCTTCCTTTCAGCTAGTTCCGATTCAGCAGCCTGCCGGTCCTCACCACACGGCACAACCAACTCCGTGGCAGCCCAGGGCACATTACACTGCTGCAGCTTCATCCCCCAATTCCGCTTGGCTCCTTGATAGTGGTGCATCACATCATGTAACTGCAGATTTGAATAACCTATCTCTCCACGCACCTTATAATGGCTCCGATGATGTTATGATTGGAGATGGCTCGAGCCTTTCGATCACCAATACTGGTTCAACATCTCTTTGTGCTTCTAATAATACTTTTAAATTGCATGATGTTTTGTGTGTGCCTCATATGAAGAAAAATTTGATTTCGATTTCGCAATTTTGTGCTACTAATGCGGTTTCTGTTGAGTTCTTATCGTCCTCTTTTCATGTGAAGGATCTTCGTACGGGGGCGGTCCTACTGAGAGGCAAAACCAAGGATGGGGTGTATGAATGGCCGACTTCTAGTCATGTCTCCTCACCGGTCCTAGCATTTTCAAGTGTCAAAACCTCCTCATCAAACTGGCATCACCGACTTGGTCATCCAGCTTTTCCTATATTGCAAAGTATTGTTTCAAATTTCAGTTTAGAAGTGTCATCCCCTATGTCTAAGGATTTTGTATGTCATTCTTGTTACTGCAATAAAAGTCATAAGCAACCATTTTCTTTTTCATCTCTTGTTTCGTCTAAGCCTCTTCAAATTATTTTTTCGGATGTATGGACGTCACCTGTTATGTCTCATGATGGTTTTAAATACTATGTCATCTTTGTAGATCACTTCACTAAGTATATATGGCTCTATCCTCTTCGAAAGAAATCTGAGGTCAATGCAATTTTCGTTCGTTTTAAGGCTATTGTGGAAAAAAATTTTAATCTCAAAATCATCACTCTTTACACAGATAATGGTGGTGAATTTATGTCTCTCAAAGATTTTCTTGCCCTAAATGGTGTCTCACATCTCACAACTCCTCCCCACAACCCTGAGCACAATGGGTACTCGGAGAGGAGGCATCGTCACATTGTTGAGACGGGTCTTACGTTGCTCACGCATGCCTCTCTCCCTTTGCATTTTTGGCCTCAAGCATTTGCAACTGCTGTCTATCTAATCAACAGAATGTCGACCCCAACCCTTCGTCTTTCGTCACCATATGCACTAATTTTTGGCACACCTCCTAATTATTCCAAACTAAAAATCTTCGGGTGTCTTTGTTATCCTTGGCTTCGGCCATATTCGTCTCACAAGTTAGATAAAAGGTCAACTTCGTGTGTCTTTCTTGGGTATTCGTTATCTCAAAGTGCCTACCTATGCTTTGATCCGGTGTCCTCCAAAACATATGTCTCTCGTCACGTTCAATTTGTGGAGTCAGTTTTTCCCTACAAGTCTCTAAACACCACTCTAGATCGTCCGACACCGGACACCATCAGCTCTTGGGTTCCACATGTCATCCCTGTGTCACTCCCTCCCACCAGTCGGTCAACATCCCCTCTGCCCTCAGCTGGGCCCTCTCAAGGGCTGTCACCGTGTGAGGCTTCCTCTCCTCCAAGCTCACTGCCGCCTGTCATTGCCACAACAGAACAGCTGCCCAATGCTACTGCTGTTGCACCACCGTCTGCCTCAGCTCCCACTTCAGCTGTGCCGTCGGGTTCTGCAGCTTCTACTGCTGCTGTGTCATCCGAAATTGATGTCCCAGCTCCACCTTCGTCCAGCTGTGCTGCTCAGTCCTCCACTGCCGCCGCCACTGGTTCGGTTCAGTTGGAGCAGCCTGTGTTGGCGGGTGAGTCCCTTCAGCAGACGAACCATCATCCCATGACCACTAGAGCAAAAAATGCCATTCACAAACCTATTCAGAAATTGAATCTTCACACTCGCCTGCAGCCTTCATCTGACTTTGAGCCAACCACTGTCACACAGGCACTTAAAGATTCAAATTGGCGTCGGGCCATGTCGGAGGAGTGTAATGCCCTTATTCAGAATGGTACTTGGGAGCTCGTTCCGCCAGACTTGGCATCCAATGTCGTTGGGTGCAAATGGATTTTTCGGATCAAGCGCAAATCGGATGGTTCGATTGACAGATACAAAGCCCGTTTGGTTGCTAAGGGGTTCAATCAACGTCCTGGTGTGGATTATTTCGAAACTTTCAGTCCTGTCATCAAACCTACTACAGTGAGGCTCGTTCTAAGTATTGCGGTCAGTAAGGGCTGGTCACTTCGGCAACTGGATATCAACAATGCATTCCTTCAGGGTCGTCTTACAGAGACAGTCTTCATGGCCCAACCTCCTGGTTTTGTTGACTCTGATCATCCGACTCATGTCTGCAGGCTCAAGAAGGCTATTTATGGTCTCAAGCAGGCTCCGCGAGCTTGGTACCATGAGTTGCGTCAGTTCTTACTCGCTGCCGGTTTTCGAAACTCTTATGCGGACACCTCTCTATTTGTTCTGCACACTGGTGGTAATGTTCTCTACCTTCTCATATATGTTGACGATATTATTCTTACAGGTAACAACTCAACACATGTGGACCGTTTTGTTGAATCCCTGGCTCAACGGTTTTCTCTCAAGGATCTTGGTCCTCTCTCTTACTTCCTTGGTGTTGAAGTAGTTCCTCATGAGCATGGTATTCTCCTATCGCAACGCCGTTACATTTTGGATCTCCTAGCTCGCACCAACATGTCCGGTGCTACTTCTGTTCAAACTCCCTTGCCTACAGCTCCACCAATCAGTCTTTATTCGGGTACTCCTCTCAGTGATCCTTCTATGTACCGTGCAACTGTGGGAAGTCTTCAGTATCTTTCCCTCACTCGTCCGGACATCTCCTTTGCTGTCAACAAGCTATCGCAATTTATGCATCAACCTACATCTGACCATTGGGATCTTGTCAAGCGATTGCTAAGGTACTTATGTGGTTCTTTGAATGAGGGTGTTGTTATTCATAGAAATTCTCAGGTAGCTCTTCATGCCTTTTCTGATGCCGATTGGGCTGGGAATAAGGATGATTTTTCCTCTACGAGTGCCTACATTGTCTACCTTGGGAGGAACCCCATTTCGTGGAGCTCAAAGAAGCAACAAACTATAGCTCGTTCGTCAACGGAAGCTGAGTATAGGTCAGTGGCAGCCACTGCAGCTGAGCTAAATTGGGTTTGTTTCCTTCTCTCTGATCTTGGTCTCAACCTGCCTACTGCACCTGTCATTTATTGTGACAATGTTGGTGCTACACAACTTTGTTCGAATCCCATTTTCCACTCTCGTATGAAGCATGTGGCAATTGATTTTCACTTTATTCGGGATCAAGTGCAGTCCGGTGGTTTACGAGTAGCTCATGTCTCCTCCAATGATCAACTTGCGGATGCTCTTACTAAGCCGTTGTCTCGGCCCATTTTTCAGAACCTTAAAGCCAAGATTGGCCTCTCCAGCCGTGGCCTATCTTGAGGGGGCATATTGGATGATATGAGTTTTAGTTAATGTAAACTTCTATTATTAGTTACAGTTTTAGTTAATGTAATCTTCTATTATTTGTTACAGGTTGTATAGTTACAATTAAAGTGTATAGCTGTCTTTGTAGTTCCTATCGGTAGGAGGGTTTGTAGTTCTCTCAAGGTTAATCTCTATTGTATATATATTTTCTGATTCATCAATGAAAACGGTGACAAGATTATTCACCAAATACAGCCTCTGTTTATACTAATTATAAATTATCTGCTATTCAATACAACTTTAGTAATTAAATAAAGTTGAATTTTTATTGGCCAATCTCGCACGAAATTAACTTGTGTAAGATATGGGATAACATCAGCCAGTTTAATGCATCAGTCAAATGTCATTTTAGTTGCAAGAAATTAATATAATAGATGAGTTGGCTTTCAAAAGACTTGGATAGTGTTGTAAGAAAAATCGCACACACAAATCTCAACACACAGATAATATGAAAGCAATAAGAAGAAAAAAGAAGACACCAAAGATTTTTACGTGGTTCAGCAATTTGCCTACGTCCACGGAGCACACCGCACTCAATCCACTACTTTCAGAGTTGATTACAATCTCTCTGTCTCTCTCTCAGTCTCTCTACAATTTGCTCTCTATCTCTCTAGCAATTTTTCCTCACTCACACTAAGATTTACATAATGGTGGTATTTATATGGGAGCACTAGGGTTGGCCAAATCCTAATTGGGATCTATTTCCTTTTTGCTCTTTCTTTATTGTGCAAGTCTTAATCAGATGCGTATTTGTGTAGGACCGCTGCTGATGTCACAGCGCTCTCGCAGCGCTTCGCACAGCGTGCTCCTCTGTGATAAATACGCTCTCAAACCGCTTCCGAAAAAATCACAGCGCTCTCGCAGCGCTCTTCCCTGATGCCTGACCGCTGCCTTGCCGCTGTCAAATGCGCAGCGCAATGCGCAGCGCTCTTCACAAATTAGAAACGCTGCACATGCGCTGCCAATCACACAGCGTTTCTTCAATTCTTCAATTTAATTGATTTGTTGACTTTGCAGAACTTCACCAACCTTACTTTGCATAAGAGACAAAAAACAACTTTTGCTTTTCAAAATTAATTGCACAAAAGACTAATTAATTTGCTTAATTAATTTGGCCACATGCAAGTCTTCACAAAAAATAATCCCAACAATCTCCCACTTGAAGACTGAAACTCAAGAGACTTTCTCCATCCTTCCTCGATGACTTAGTGGATAAATAACGGTGCGCTCATCCCCCACGTCTTCACTCTTGAAGACCCACTGAAGCTGCGCACAGCTCCAGTTTCTCAGTAGTGACTGGCTTAGTTAACATGTCGGCCGGATTCTTGCTACCTGCTATCTTCACAAGCTTTAATACACCTTCTTCGATTAACGATCGAATGAAATGGTAGCGAAGATCTATATGTTTGGTCCTAGAATGGAACGCCGAATTCTTGGCCAAGTGTATTGCACTCTGACTGTCACTGTGCAACACATTCATCACTTGATCGAATCCCAACTCAACTAACAAACTTTGTAACCATATCAGCTCCTTGCTTGATTCTGTTACAGCCACATACTCTGCTTCAGTTGTAGAGATTGTCACTATCTTTTGCAACTGGGACATCCAACTAATTGCGGTACCAGCCATTGTAAACACATATCCGGTGGTACTCCTTCTATGATCCACCTCCCCAGCAAAATCTGAATCCACATAACCTTCCAGCTTGAGTTCGTCTCTTCTGAAGGTTAGACATCTCTCTGTCGTACCCCGCAGGTATCTTAGGATCCACTTCACAGCCTCCCAGTGAAGTTTGCCTGGATTTGACATGTAACGGCTCACAACTCCCACTGCATGGGAAATATCTGGTCTTGTGCAAGTCATAGCATACATTAGGCTTCCAATGGCTGAAGCATAAGGAACTTTAGCCATGAAGTCCTTCTCTTCTTCCTTCTTCGGACTCTGGTCCTTGGACAACCTGAAATGACTAGCCAAAGGTGTTCTTACCGATTTTGCATCACCCATGCTGAATCTCTGCAACACCTTCCGAACGTACTCTGCTTGTGAAAGCTTCAATGTACCTTCTTGTTCGTTTCTGCTAATTCTCATTCCAAAAATCTGTTTTGCTGCACCTAAATCCTTCATCTCGAACTCACTCGAGAGTTGCTTCTTCAAATTGTTAATCTCTTCTAAATCTGCACCAGCTACTAACATGTCATCAACATAAAGTAGCAGAATAATAAAACTTGACTTAACCTTTTTGAAGTAACAGCAGTGGTCAGCATTGCATCTCAAATATCCATTGCCTTGCATAAACCCATCGAACTTTTTGTACCACTGTCGGGGAGCTTGTTTTAAACCATACAAGCTCTTTGTCAACCTACACACCAACTCTTCCTTGCCATCTTCTGCGAACCCTTCTGGTTGCTGCATGTATATCTCTTCCTCCAAATCTCCATGAAGAAAGGCAGTCTTCACATCTAACTGCTCAAGATATAACCCCTTTGCTGCGACAATACTTAACACTAACCGGATCGTAGTTAGTTTAACAACAGGAGAAAAAATTTCAGAGTAGTCAATACCTTCTATTTGTTGGAAGCCTTTGACCACTAGTCGTGCCTTGTATCTCTTGGAACCATCATGTTCCTCTTTGATCCGAAATACCCACTTATTCTGTAGGGCTTTCTTTCCTTCAGGCAACTTGGCTAACTCCCAAGTTTGATTTGAAATCAACGACTTCATCTCATCCTTCATTGCAAGCTCCCACTTGCTCGCATCTTCTCCTTGATATGCTTCATCATAGCACTCAGGTTCCCCTGCATCTTTCAACAGCATGTATTGCAAGTACTTCCTATTTGGTATAGGAGTTCGAGTTGATCTTCTCACTGTACTCTGAGCCTGTGTCGCTGAAACGTCTCTATGTGGGATAGGATCTGTAACCTGGAGCGGCACACCTTGTTCTTCATCTTTCTGAATAACTGGTTTCACGACCCTGTTCTTTGACACATCATTCGGCCCAAAATACTCAGGCTCTTCTAGCTTAGACACCTGTGTGTTTCTGTCTTTGTACATAACCTTTTCATTAAAGACAACATCTCTACTTCTGATCATCTTGCGATTTTGGTCATCCCACAGCTTGTAACCAAATTCATCTTCTCCATAGCCCACCAAAGTACACTTCACTGACTTGGCGTCTAGCTTATTTTCTCGCATGATCACCTATATGTACATAAGAAACACACCCAAATACTTTAAGATGAGAAAGTTTTACCTCTTTCCCAGTCCAGATCTCTTCTGGTATAGCGAGGTCCAAAGGCTTTGATGGTCCTCTGTTGATCAAATATGCTGCTGTATTGACTGCCTCTGCCCAGAACTGTTTTGGTAACCCTGAATGTAACCTCATGCTTCTGGCTCTCTCAGTCAATGTTCTGTTCATCCGTTCTGCTATCCCATTCTGCTGTGGGGTTCCAGGAACCGTTCTACTGAGCTTAATCCCACTTAGATAGCAAAACCTCTTGAACTCACTGTCTTCATATTCTCCACCATTGTCTGAATGCAGCTTTTTGATCTTTAATCCTGTCTCATTCTCAACCCTAGCTTTCCATCTCTTGAAAGCATCAAACACCTCAGACTTGTGTTTCAGAAAATAAACCCATACCTTTCTGGAGTGGTCGTCAATAAATGTGACAAAATACTGTTTACCTCCGGTTGATGAGACTGAAGCTGGACCCCAAACATCGGTGTGCACTAGTTCCAGCTTCTCCTTTGCCGGTACCCTTCCGGTCTTCTTAAAGCTCACTCGCTTCTGTTTTCCCAATATGCAGCTCTCACAGAAATCAACCTCAACACTTTTCAAATCTGGCAACTTACCTTTCGAATGCAGACACTTCAGCCCCTGACTACTCATGTGCCCAAACCTCTGGTGCCACAAGTTCGGATCATCTTTACCTTCCGCCATAGCGATTGAACCACAACCATCCGTTGTAGTGTAAAGCGACCCATTCTTATTTCCTCGAGCGATTGTCATAATACCCTTCGAAATCTTCCACTTATCATCTGTGAAAGTCGTCACATAACCCTCTGACGCCAGTTGCCCAATGGAGATCAAGTTCTTCCTCAAATCCGGTATATGCCTCACGTTATTAAGTTTCCAAACTGACCCATTCAGCTGAATCTTCACATCTCCCTTACCGGTAATGTTGCATGCTTGATCGTCACCAAGATACACCTTACCTAAATTTCCGGAGACGTAGTTCTCAAATAACTCCCTATGAGGTGTGGCATGGAAAGACGCTCCTGAATCCAGAACCCAAGACTCCGTTTTACTTTCCAACGAGCAGATGAGGCAGTCATCTGACTCCTCTGACACACAGTTCGCACTACTCTTGCCCTTATCTTTCTTTTCAGATCTACACTCATACGAGAAGTGGCCTTTCTTACCACAGTTCCAGCACTCTACATCTTTCTTGCTTCGTTGCTGATTTCCCGAATAATTGACCTGATACCTGGATTTAGACTTACCTCTTGACTTTGATCTTCCTCGTTGATTTGTGTTCCGATTTCTGTTTCTGCCTTCTCTACCTTCCATATTCAATGCTGAAGATGTAGACGCTCCAAATCCCTCTTCACGCATCCTAATCTCTTCGGTCATGATCATGTTCACAACCTGTGAGAAATCCAATTTCTCTTTTCCGAACGAGTTGGCAATTGACTGACATGTCATCTTCCAACTTTCTGGCAATTGGGTGAGCATAAACACCGCCAAGAATTCTTCATCGAAACCCATAGACACAGAAGTTAACCCATCCTTCACTTCATTGAACTGGTTTAGATACTCTCTAAAACCCTGACCTTCCGTCATCTTTAAATTTGATAGCTTCTTGACAAGATGGACCTTCCTTACCGCAGAAGGCTGTTCATACAGGTTTGATAAAGTCTTCATCAGATCTTTGGCAGTGAGCTGATCCTTTACGTTAAAAGCGACCTGCTTCGTCAAACTGAGACGAATTGCTCCCAATGCTTTCCTGTCCAGCAGTTCGAACTCCTCTTCATCCATGTTCTTTGGCATCCGCTTCTTTGACCAATCTGCATCGGTCATGGTTGCCGGCTTCTCTTTTATCGGCCAGTGCAGGTCCTTCTGGTACAGATAATCCTCCATCTGCATCTTCCAGAAACTGAAATTCGTCCCATCGAATTTCTCAATCTTGTGAGAATCTTTCTCAGATCCCATCCCTGCAATAAAATCGTTGACCTCGAGATAACCTAGATTTGTGTGAAAAATAACCTGCCCCAACCTAGGGCTCTGATACCAATTGTTGTAAGAAAAATCGCACACACAAATCTCAACACACAGATAATATGAAAGCAATAAGAAGAAAAAAGAAGACACCAAAGATTTTTACGTGGTTCAGCAATTTGCCTACGTCCACGGAGCACACCGCACTCAATCCACTACTTTCAGAGTTGATTACAATCTCTCTGTCTCTCTCTCAGTCTCTCTACAATTTGCTCTCTATCTCTCTAGCAATTTTTCCTCACTCACACTAAGATTTACATAATGGTGGTATTTATATGGGAGCACTAGGGTTGGCCAAATCCTAATTGGGATCTATTTCCTTTTTGCTCTTTCTTTATTGTGCAAGTCTTAATCAGATGCGTATTTGTGTAGGACCGCTGCTGATGTCACAGCGCTCTCGCAGCGCTTCGCACAGCGTGCTCCTCTGTGATAAATACGCTCTCAAACCGCTTCCGAAAAAATCACAGCGCTCTCGCAGCGCTCTTCCCTGATGCCTGACCGCTGCCTTGCCGCTGTCAAATGCGCAGCGCAATGCGCAGCGCTCTTCACAAATTAGAAACGCTGCACATGCGCTGCCAATCACACAGCGTTTCTTCAATTCTTCAATTTAATTGATTTGTTGACTTTGCAGAACTTCACCAACCTTACTTTGCATAAGAGACAAAAAACAACTTTTGCTTTTCAAAATTAATTGCACAAAAGACTAATTAATTTGCTTAATTAATTTGGCCACATGCAAGTCTTCACAAAAAATAATCCCAACAGATAGTTTTTACTAGAATCTATATACATGTAAAGCGATGAAGTAGAAAGATTATTACATATTGCAATCATACTTTGTGAGTGATTAGAGAGTTTAATTGTCAGATAGTAGACGATTGGTTAATCTCTTTTTTATTAATTCATTAACTTTTTTAGACAAAAGAATAAATCGACTTTCAAGTTTCAATTGTTAAATCCTTATTTATATATATATATATATATATTATGAATTTGAATCCTAACGTTTGTAAATGATATTGAAAGGTAATTCGTGAAATAAAAAGAAAAAATTACATATTCCCCTGTCGCCCTTGAGAATGTTTGTCTTTCTTGCTGGTAAAGGTATTCCCATTGCCAATCAACCACTCCTTGTCCACGTCTGCATTTAAAATACTTAAAAACCTTGTTTACTGACATATTATGATTTGTTTATAAATAAATCATAAACAAATCAAATGAATCATAATATATAAATATGTTTATATATGAGGAAATTGCAAGAAGTAATCATAAAATTTATTGGTTTATTTGTTTTTAGCCGTCAATTTATATTTCATTATACTTATGACATTTAGCCTTGAACAGACAAGATTACCTTCCATTTTGTCTTTACTTTACCCATCCAAAAATTTAGAAATTAAATGGCATGTAACTTGAAAATTATTGACATGTAAGTTGAAAGTCAATTGGTATGTAATTTAAAACTTAATTGACATATAACTTGAAAAATCAACTCGCATGTAACTTAGAATCAAATGGCATGTAACCAAATTACGTGTCAGGTAAGGTAAAATTTAGGGGTAATTTTGTCTAAAAGTGGTCAAAAGCGATAAAAACAATAAAATATAAATCGGTAGCTAAAAACAATAAACCAATAAAAATTTTGGCTCTTTATGAATTCACCCCTACATATATGTGTGTGTGTGTGTGTGTGTGTGTGTGTGTGTGTGTGTGTGGTTCTCTAGTAAAGATATCCTTAAATTATAGGTTAAGGACGTTCAACCACAGCCACATATTCATATTGGGTGTGAGTATTTGTTAATGTAGGGTTATGGGCCCACTGTGAATATGTGGCTGTGGTTGAACGTCCTGAAATTATAAAGTCAAGACGGTTCTGATTAGAGAAGTATTCATATATATTATTAAATCTGTTAGATATATATATATATATTATTAAATCTTTTTTTATTTATTGTTTTTAGTCGGTGTTTTGAGCTTGGGTTTTTGCCCCGTTTGATTTTTTGTCTGAAGACTGAACAGTACTGAATGTTACTGAAAATTGAATAGTGACTGAAACTAAAAACTAAAAAACTTATTTGTTTTTTTCACTAAAAACTGAATATAAGTGATAAGTTGTTTGTTTTTTTTTTAAGTTTTAAATATCTGAAAATAAACACTTTTACATTTATGCCCTTCTAACTATTATTTGTTATATATTTACATTTTAATATATTACGGACAACTCTAACATATAAATTAATTCTAAAATAAATTTATTTAATTATTAATAATATTTTAAATTTATATTATTGTATAAAATTTAATAATTACTAAGCTCTTAGCTAGTGACATTATAAAACTAATGGGTTATTTCATGTGTATATTACGGACATAATGAAGTTCATCAATATGTTCTTATTAGCAATCTACTTCATGTGTATAATTTATTCTTTAATTGATTTGGAATAAACTTGGATGATTATATAATTTATATATTGCATGTTAAAAAATAATAATTATTATATAACAAGTGGTTAGTTTTGGAAATAGATTAAATTAGTGAGGATAGTTTTGGAAGTAAAACTTTGCATTAAATTCTACTGGATTTATGTTAAATGAAAAGTGAAAAATTTTCACTTTTCAAAACAAGTGATTTTAGGGGTTCATTAAGTGATTTTAACACTTAAAAAATCAAACAAAATAACTGAATGAAACACATTAAGTACCATTCAGTGTTAAATGAAAAAATAAAACATGGCCTAAGTCTGGGACTCAAGGTGCTGATTCTATAGAATCAATAATTAATGTCAAAAAAAAATCAATTATTGGGGCGGTCAAATCTGATGGGCTTGGGCCAAGGAAAGCTATTGGAACGGATTTGGAAATCCTTGAAATGGATGTTGATGTCGGTGGGCCAAGTCAGAAGGAAGGTTCTGAGAATAGTAATATGGAGGCTGCAAAGCTGGTTGGGCCAAACAGTTCCAAAAAAAAAATACTTGTAATAGAATTAAGATTTAATTAGAGTTTAGTTTTTTATTTTTTTTAATAAAGTGATATAGTTGAAGATATGGATGTAATTAATGGCTGTACATAATATTATGTTTATTTTTAATTAAACTAATTTGTCCTTATTGGTAAATTCCTATTGGAATATTTTTATAATTAAATTTTTTATTAAAATATAGGTGTGTTTATCATATTTATGGGTGTCAATATCGACATCCATTTTTTTATAACTAAAATGTCATGAAATTACAAACCAACATATATCAAATAAAAAATAAAATAAAAAACATACTAACACGAAAATCCTTTTTCCATAGACGGTTTTTCAACTAAAGCTGGTTCTTCTTATGAGTAAATTAATACTAGTATATATTATTAGATGGAAAATGTTAACATTAACTAGGAATAGGTTAAGGTTAATTATCTCTACCGATACTTGATTTGTCAGTCTAGGTAATTTTATTTTATTTGAATTCTTATAGTCGAGAATTTTGATAAGAGACCCTGACACTAATTTATGAAGAGATGCCCTCACACTAATTTATAGATGATCTCACACTATAGGTGTTAATCTCCTCAACGACGGGAGGAGATGCCCTCATGTAGCATAAGAGAAGAGATCCAATTTCCACCGGCTGTAGATTTTAGACAACAAATAACAAGACTAAAAATTTAGACCACAAAAAGCACTTGATTTTTGATGCAAATCAATGGCCCATAACCTTCCCCTGTAAAGTAAGGAAGAGACGATCATCAAAATTTAGTGTTTTTAGAATTTTGAGGTAATGTAAATAATTTATTGAATATCAATCCCTGCATTTCACACATATGACATATTGTCTATGAGAAACTACAAAGACCTCTAGGCTGATTGTTATTACAACTGTAATTAGAACTGAACACATGAGGGTGGCAAAATTTCACACAAAATAGAATGCTAAATCACTCCCGAGCAACTACCACCACTTGTTTTCCAACGTTCTGGCCACTGAATAGCCCTATGAGAGCAGCAGGAGCGTTTTCAAGACCTTCAGCTATGTCTTCCACGTAAACAACCTTCCCTTCTCGGACAAAAGGTAACACCACTTCCAGAAACTTTGCATATTGAGGAAAGTAATCGAAAGCTAGGAATCCTTCTATGCGAATTTGCTTATAAACAACGTTCATCATATTGTGTACGCCCTGAGTGTGTTCAAGATTGTACTGTGAGATCATACCACACGCAGCAATACGTCCGCGGACTCTCATGTTTACAAGTACAGCATCGAGCATTTTCCCACCAACGTTCTCAAAGTAAATGTCAATGCCTTCTGGGAAACACCTGCAAAGAAAACATTATGAGCCTTGCTTTTGTTGGTGCTTAAAATAACACAGTTTGTGGCCTTGAATTGAAGCTACAGAGTATGCAGCGCCACTACTGACCTTTTCAGAGCTGCATTCAAGTCATGCTCCTCTTTATAGTTGAAAGCATCATCGAATCCGAACTTGTTCTTCAATAGTTCAACCTAACAAAAACATGCTTTTAGAGTTTATGATCCCTTATATATAATCCCTCTTATATATATATATACACACACACACAAATAGGCTTTTAGAGTTTATCCCGCTTTAATTTTGTTACATAATTCAATGCGATTATCATGAATTAGACATCAAACAACATAATCAGATTAAGAAATGGAAAGTAATTAAATTGAAGTAGTAGAATTGCTTTTACCTTTTCTTTAGTTCCAGCACTTCCAACAACATAGCAACCCAACAACTTTGCAAATTGCCCAACAAGCTGACCAACTGCTCCAGATGCTGCTGATATGTAGACATATTCTCCTTTTTTGGGAGCACATATTTCATAGAAACCTGCCCAAGCAGTTATACCAGGCATACCTATGTACATAAAAAAATACAAACAAACAGTTACAGAGGATTCAACATGCAAGTGAAAAGGGCAAGTCTGAATCCAGCCGGTTATTGTTTGACCCCAAAATACTTATAACTGATTCTATAAACATCTAATAAGACAACAAGTAATTTACCAAACAAGTTATTGACACTAATAAAAACAGACCTGGTTAAATTATTAATTTTTAAAAAAATATTAAACTATTATATAAATTCAGGGTTTTTTGGGGAGGGGGAGAACTCGAACCCACAATCTCGTTGTATTGATGTGAAGGATTTTACCACTAGATCAATCTTTCCATTCAATCTTTCCAACCATTGGTAATGGTACGGTAACACTACTAATAAGATTTGGTGTTCTCCAATAAAGAATAATTTGTTTATTTTATTTATTTATTCAAATTAAAGGTCCACGCAAACAAACAAAGCAAATCATAATCTTAATCAAGTGAAGAATAGAAAGAAAAATAGAAACTCACCGAGAATTCCAGTATAATAAGAGAGAGGAACATCAGTGTGTTGGATTTTAAAGAGGGTTTGTGGATTGTTGACGAGAGTGTACTCTTCCCATCCAGTCAATCCCCACACCAAATCTCCTTTTTTCAATTCTGGGTACTCTGATTCCACAACTTTACCTACTCCAAACCCTCCTATTGGCTGCATATTAACATTTCATGCAACCCAATAACACATTAAAGCAATAATAAACCAAAAGAAAGAAAAACGTACAACTGCTTAATTAATTTAATAATCTGATGATGAGCTTACAGAGCCAAGTGGGTAAGTAGGAAAGTAATTAGTGTCATCAACTGGTGTCATGCGGTTTCTCATGTAAGGATCACAAGACAAGTAAAGATTCTTGATGATAACAGCATTTGACCCTTGTTCTACTTTCAACGAAATCGAATCAGTCTTCAAGTACATATCTGATTCTTTTAAGAAGCCATTGACAAAGTTCTTCAATATAACCTGCTTGTTGCTCACCTCTTCACCATTTGTCGTCGCCATTGTTGCTTAATTTCTTGGTCTTGTTTTTCCTGTGCTGGATATTTTCTTGTTCTTTTTTCTGAGTTGATATACTGATCTCTCTCTGTCCGTGTCTTTGGTGTATATATAAAGAGACTTACTTATGATATGAGCGTTAGGAGTTTGTGTTTTTCCCATTTAAAACGAGTGGACGTGAGTGTTGTGACGTACGTTCTCATGATTTTGTCATGGCTGACAATACGTACAAAGCACAAATCAAAGAGAAAATCTTTTATGGTCCGCCTCATGGAAAACGGTGGTGAGACGGACCCAATGAAAGTGTGTCATATGACACGTAGCATTAAAGTCAAAGTTCATTTTTTTAATTCCAATCATACAGTGACACATGTGGAAAAATTAAAAATTAAAAATTTAACTTAACTTTATCTTTATTTAAACGTGAATGTTGTGATAGCATTAAAGTCAAAGTTTATTTTTTTGTTTCCAATCATACAGTGACTAAATTAAAAATTAAAAATTTAACTTAACTTTATCTTTATTTAAACGCCACGTACGTCCTCATGATTTTGTCATGGCTGACAAGCCGTACTCATCTCTTCCCAAAATACAGATCAGTTTTTCTCCCAATTTTTTTTTAGAGCAGTGCTATTGTCACACCCTACTCATCTATTTATGCACCACTTGTTTAAATTTTGATTTAATTAAATAAAGTTAAATATTTTTATTAATTTATTTTATTTATTTCTAAAACTAACCTTTTACTTATTTTTCAAACTTAATAAACCTCTCTCTAATATCTCTATCTATCTCAAATCTCTTTATCTCTGGTTTCATATTTCTTTCACCTTCCATGGATAAATTTTTTATTTCTTCTTATTTCTTTTTCAGCGTTTTTTTTTTTTTTTTAACATCAAGGTTTTTAGAAAAGGCCAGGGAGTCACAAGACAAAAAACAAGTAAACAGCCCCAAGAAAAGAGTAAAGAACAGAGCAACCCAAGACAAAATATACAAAGAGAAAAAAAAAAAAAAAAACAGCCCACAAACAAAATGAAACAAGAAGCAAAGAGCAAGTATTTGTTTTGGTTATCATCATTTCATTTTCAGATTCTAAAAGAGTAATGAGATTAAATAATAATTAATATTTTATCTATCTAATGCACCCCAAGTGTTTGATTTATTGTTTAAATAGGATTTATACAAGTATTTTTAGGGTTTGAGAGTTATGAAAAAAATATCAAGAAAAGGATTAAAAGAACCTTTTTTTTTTTTTTTTTTTTTTGAAAAGGAAGGTTGGGTTTTATTAGATTTACTTTATAGAATATTTTTTTTCCTTAAATTGTATGTCTCTTTTAGTTATTTTATTAAATGAAAAAAAAATAATACTAAATAATTTAAAAGGTGGGTCATAAATAGATAAGTAGAGCGTGTGCCAATAGCACCAATCTTTTTCACCTTCTTCTTAACTTTTATCTAAGTTATTTTACTTTCAATTTGTTTTTTTTTTCTCTTGATCTATTTTTACCTCTTGCTATCACATCTCAATTTTATCTTATAATAGAAAAAGAGAAGGTTCAGATTTTCCATAAAAAAAAATCAGATTTAATAATAATAATAATAAAACTAATGTAAACCCAAACATCCAAATCCAACTTCATCATCTTTCATCTTCCCATCTTCTTCTCCAACACCCAAACCCTAACATAAACTCAAAAGCACCAAACCCTACCCACCGCCACCACCATCACCACTATAAACTCACAAAATCACCCCAACCACCACCCCTACTCCTCGCCGCCGCTATCGATCTCTTCCCCCGATCCCCTTCTCTTTCTCTTTCCCCTCTTCTTTCCTTTGACAAAGGGTGGCCGTTGCCGCGAGGTGAGGAGATGGGAGTTTCACGACGGGCACAGTGGGTTGCGTTTTGGTTTTGGTGGAGAGATAGAGAGGTTGGGTTTTGTTTTGGGGTGGTGGTGGTTGGATGTGAAGCAACGGTGGGTGTGGTTGTTAATGGAGTTTGATAGAGAAATATCTAGTGAATAGAAAATTTTATTTTCGAAAAGGAAAAAGCAAAAAAATTGAAAAAAATATTGTTTCAGTTTTGTAATCGGGTTGCCCGTACATCCAAGGTAAAAAAAAAAAATTTGTTTTAATCATTGTGCCACGTGTCACTGTATGATTGGAATTGAAAAAAATAAACTTATGTTTTAATGTTATGCCACATGGCACATTTTCATTGGGTCCGTCTCACCACCATCATCCATGAGACGGACCCATGAAAGATTTTCTCCCGTTGTAGATGCGTATCGACCACGAGCATTGTGCCGAATATAGATGGAACAGTAGTGGAAAAACGCGCTTTTATTGAAAACGGTTATTGCCCATTGTCGATGCATTACTTACAACAGGCAATACCCGCTGTTGATGCGTTACTGAAAACGCTCAGTGCCCGTTGTTGATGCATTACTAACAACGGGCTTCGTCCGTGATCGATGAGTATTTTTTTTATAAGAAAATAAAAATAAAAATAAATTTATTGATTTTATATGTAGCCTGTTATATATATTAAAATTTATAAATTTATAAACATTCAATTAAAAATCTTAAGTATTAACATTACATTCACCCATAAAACATTCACTTAATTAAAAAATCTACTAGTCATAACAATAAGTTCACCCATACAAATCTTCAAGCTCTCTTTTTTGTTTGTCTTGAATAATGCTAATTGGAACTCCTCTTGTAACAAGATTATAATGAAGGGAAGGTCAAAAAACCACCGGATGGATTATAAAAAAGAAAATGCCATATGTACGAGTAAAAACAAACCATTCCATAAGAGTAGATTTATCAAACTAACCTTCTTAATCAACATGATATTTTCAACACATCAAAACATTCCATACTTGTACAGCAACACAATAAGAGTCAACAATTTTATTCAGTTGTCCTACACATTTAGAATCACATCCATATGCGTAGAAAGAAAAATGCATAATCCAAGCCAAATGATCAATCGCAGCAGCTCGCCATGCCTGAAAATAAAGTCCTAACATTTGTTTCACTTACAAACATTCACTCAAATCCTAAATACAAATTTCCAAGTCCCAACATTAGGTTCTTAACCAAGTATACGAGTGCATCCAACTACTTCAATTGTTTTCAATCGCTAATAGGCGAATCAAAAAAACCTTGCTCACCATTATCTTCACGTAATCATTCCAAACCTTTATGACTAGTTGTAATCATGTCATCTTCTTCACCAGTCCTGTTTCCCTTGCCTCCAAGTTTCTAACAATCAACAGCAAAGTCATGTTTTTGATCTACCTGCAAAAGACACTGAAAGTACTATTATTGTTGTTATTTATTACTTTTAACAAGAAACTGAAATTAAAATTACTGTTCAAGTAATGGAAAATGCATCCAAACTCTCAAAGATCAATAAAAAAAAAAAACAAAATAATAGGCAAGAATTTATATCCAAAAACTAGAACCATGATATTAGAGATAACATGTACTTCTTTTTAATTAATCTCCCCAAAAATTTAATTGGAACCCAAATTACTTAAATCGACAAAAAAAATAAACTAATAAAAAAATAGAGGTCTATAATAGCCACCAAAAACAGAGGTACAAGTAAATTAAAAAGGGAGTAGAAAAATTACCATAAAAGTAGCTTGTCAAAAGCCCGTTCATATAGAAAAATCAAGGATAACAGAACTTTGGTAAGCCACCATCTTCTTACAGTCTAATAATAACAACAGATGATAATGTATTTAGTATCATAACCACATATGAATTTAGTATTTACCTCCCACATGCAAATAACACAAACTTATCCACTATAGTATATCTTCCAACACCAAGAAAGCCAAATTATGCATTGCCCTCCTCTAGTACACACATATAATGGTGTTGAGTATCATAGTATATTATTTTTCCCAACTTGTTATTGATAAGATTCAAAATGATTTTAAATTAAAAAAAAAAAAAAAAAAAAAAAGGGGTGGTTGTGAAAAGATTGGGTTTTCTTGCATTGTCCTGCCAATGACTCTTGCCTTAAAAAATAAAAAATAAAATAAAAAAATAAAAAATAAAAAAATATAAAAAATATAAAAAAAAACTCTAGTCAGGTTTGATCACATGGGTGTTCTCAAATAAGGAAAAAAGCATTAAACCATACATCTCCTACAACTATTGCATCTAAAATTATAAGAACTATTGCATCTAAAATTATAGTAAATGACTGATGTCCCGTGAAAGATTTACAGCAATTTAAATCCAATTATATAAGCATACAATATTGGGCATATCAGAAAAGAATGGTATTGTCACAGAAAAAAATAATATATAAAGAAGAATAAAAGATACGAAAATTAGATAATGATAAACAATCAATTATAATCAAAATCAAACAAGTTTAAATATAATGTCAGAATTGACATAATAAAATAAAATAAAAAGTTGGATATTTCATTGCAAGGAAAAAAAAAAAAAAGCAAAGGACTGTGAGGATAAATTATCAAACTAAAGATGAAATTAACACAACAAAGAAATAAGCCAACAAAAATACATTTATGATGTCAACGAAATTAAATTTTAATTTGTACAGCTTAAACCAACTGAGTCAATGTTTGATTTGATGATTTGTACAGCTTAAATTTCTTGTAGTGCTCCCAAGTCCTACTACATGATGAGATGAGACTTGTCTCTCTTTCTTTAACTACTTCTTCCTTTGTAACTTCATTATTTGCTGGGGGCCATCATCAGCCATGCATGCCTACTTAAGTCAAACACAGTCAAATGAATCTCTTCCTATGTTGATGGAAGATTCCAGAACTTCATGACTCATATGTTGTTGGAAGATTCCAGAACTTTCATTCATCTTATGCCATTCACTTCAAGTTTGCTGATGTGTGCATATGCGATTGGTTCTACAATGTATATATGGAGATAGACATGGAGAATATCACAGCTGCATGTCATCCAATGAAGACTTCAAAGAATCTATTCAAGTACTGTAGACAGAAACTAAAATTGTGTTTTAAAATTGTCTATCCGGTAATCTTTTAGTAATTTGATTTCTTGTATTATATGCACTAATTTTTAAACCCGATAAAATTACACCCAATCCACTAATTTAACCCCAATTCACTCGTCAAATGCAGTTGATGGAGTATTATTGGGTTGGATCATTAATAGATTGGGTTATTAAAACCCAAAAATAATAGATCGAGTAAGAGATATTTATATCCATAAAAGACTGTATCTAAGGTTAATACCTTTTAAAATTTCAATATTACTCTTACCTAAGATAACAGAAAGGATTAAATACTCCATAACAAAAGTAAGGTTTTGTAAAGAAAATCATAAACATCACTTTATTATAATCAGATAAAATCAAACTTAATAATATTATTTAGGGCAAATTACACTAACATACCATGAGTTTCTCACTTATGGCATAATATTTAACTTTTTAATTACATAGATACCCCTGCTATTTGTCAACGTCCATTAAACTTAACAGTTGACTAAATGTGTGAAGGTAAAACAGTCATTTTCATATCAAAATTATTTAAGGATTTATAAGATAAAAAAATAAAAAATAAATAAATAAATAAAAGGGAAAAGGGGCCACCGATGAAACCCTTCTGCGATACGGAGAAGGTGGCCGGTGGCAAGGAGAAGGCGCGAAAGAGGCATCATGACCTCGAAACTCCCAATCTAGTCTTTTCTCATTCTCTAGTCTCTGCATATTTCAACCACAAAAGCATTTTTTTTTTCTCTTTTTGTATTTTGAAATCATCTTTTACTCCATTACTTTAACTTCACAACTTTCAAATTCAAATTTATGCTATAACAAATCGTCGCACCCTCCAACTGTCTCACCAAACCCCATCTCTGTTAAGATTTGATTCTCCTTAACTTGTGCAAATTGATGGTCAAATATATTTGTAGAAATTGTGCTTGTATAGCTGCATGTTTTCAGCTATCCTCAATCCCTTGATTGTAGAAATTGTTTCCTTAAGTTATCTCCTTTAGTTTAGGGACATTTAAAGCAAATGATTTTTTACTTGTATATATATTGTATTTGCTCTTCACGTATAAACACACAATAAATATATAGCAAATTTTATCAATATCGTTTTACATAGTATCATAGCATCGATCCTGATGTCTCTGAGAAATATTTCTACTCTTTTTTTTTTTATGGAAAATACTAGTTCTTCTACTAGGGAGAATTCTTCCAACTCTGTCACAAAATCTGATACACTCAAATAAACCTCAGATCTCATTGTTTTCACTATGTCTAACACAAAAATTGATCCTTCCAATCCCATCTTTATTCATGCCTCTAACCTTCCCAGAATAATATACTTGTTTCCAAGGTTCTGGATGGCACCAACTATGCTATGTGGAGACGCACTATGTTGGTGAGTCTCAGTGCTAAAAACAAGCTTGGATTCGTCAAAAGCATATCACCAAACCAGATGAAACATATTCCAAATATCAGGCTTGGCAGCGCTGTAATGATATGGTCTTGTCATGGATTTTCAACTCTCTAAGTCAGGATCTTGCCAACAGTGTTCTCTATGTTGAGACGCCTTCCCAAATCTGGACCGATCTGTAGGAACGTTTTTCACAAGGTGACTTCTCCCATCACTATCAAATACAAAGGTCCATTGTTGAATTAAAACAAAGCCAATACTCTATTTTTACCTATTACACTAAAATAAAAACACTGTGGGATGAACTCAAAATCTGTAGTTCATCTATAACCTGTATGCAAAAGAAGAAAAAGACAGGTTAGGACAATTTCTTATAGGGCTCAATGAGTCTTACTCTGTTGTGAGAGGGCAAATCATGTTGATGTAGCCCCTACCAATTGTCAAGAAGGCATACTCACTCTTATGTGAGAAGGAGAAACCAAGAGGATTGATGGAAAATAAGTGAAGTGATCAAGTCCATGTTATATGTTAGGTTTTTGGTTTTTGTTGGCATGCATTCCATATCAAAATGTTGTTTCTCTTGTATTGATAAGTGGTCGTAGAAATGATGATTCAAAGCTTCAAAGAAAGACTCGGCTACAGTTCATGCAAGATGGTGTCTTGAAAGGGGAATAAGCTACATTGCTTATCAAAGGTATAATTGACCTCATTCCTTTTACAAGGCTTAGGCACACACACACATGAAATTCATTTGTGTCCCTGCATAGTTGTACACCATTTGTATAACACATTCACACACTTGACAAAGTATGCACATTCATTAGTTTCAAATTGACAAACATTGTGAAATTGCATGTTTTAGAATAATCTCTAGGAAATGGCATACTTGTGTAACTTTGTATTTATTTATTTTTGTTTTATTGTCTTTGGATTTGAACATGATCTTATTTGATTCCTTATTCAGTCCCGATCATTTCAGTTACTCATTCATTAGGTTTCGAGTCCAAACTAGGAAGCTACGCTACTTTACGTTTTCGTTCGTTGAGTTGTCTTCGTTGTCATATACCGAGTCATCCTTGTGCGTGAGGGAGTCACGGTTCGTAACCTAAATATGGATTCAAATTCGAAGTTCGAAGGCCCAAATATGGTTGAAGAACGTGATAGGAGCGGGAAGGAAGCAAGCATTGGCCAAAGGCCAAGCTTGGGTAAGCCCGTGAGAGGCGCATGAGCCTCACGGGCCAGCAACCCCTCTGCCCTGTGAGGCTCATGCGCCTCTCACGGGTAGGTGATGTGGCAGCCTTGGGTTGGTCACTTCTTTCCCTCTCTTTCATCTCTTTTAAATTTTTCCTTTCTCTCTCATTTCATTTCAAGAAGAAGAATAATTGAAAACACATGAGCAGTTTTTCTCTCCAAACTTTCCCACCTTCCAAACACCATAACTTTCTCATACGAAGTCGGAATTGAGTGATTCAAGTTGGAGAATCTTCGTATTCGAGTGCTCTACCTTTTCCAAGATATTTTGAAGCTGTTTGATCAAGATTTCTAGTGGCTCTACCCACAAAACCGAACCAACTCGTGATTCTTAGGTATTTGACTTAACTTTGTGTTTTCTTATTTTATAACCGTCAATTACCTTGGGTTTTCTTCTTCTCTATATATGTGTATATGTATGTATGATTAACGCTATTAAGAAAGATAGCTTCATAATCAAACCTAATAAAGTCTAATTAGAGACAAATGTGAACTAGTTTTTCATGATTCTAGTTTCACATATGTTTGAGTGTTGTATTGTGATTAGTTTGATATCTAGGGTTATTTGTGGATTGATTGATTCATTTTAGGATCAATAACCTTGGCATGTACTTGGATCCTCTTATTGAACAAATCTAGGATTAGCACTTGTGATTTTGTATTTAGAGTCTAATAGAACTTAATTAATTATTCATTATATCCTTGCTCTAAATATTGGCTAGAATATTCATTGAACATGTTTTATGTTTCTAGCATTTTTAGTATATGTTTCTAATCTCTTGAATATGTGCTTCATGTATATGATTTATTCAAGTGTTATATTTGTGAATTAAACTAGGAGCCACATGCTTGAGGTTTTAATTCAAGTTTTGTATCTAGACTATTTTGACTTGTGTTCTCACATGATTAAGTCTAGTTTCCATGGAATGTATTGATCACATATTCTATGTTGAATTGCCTTTTTGCATCATTTGCATTCATGGATCACACTTAGGAAGTCCTTGTAAAAGGCATGAAGTCTTAACTAGGACAAGGTGTTCGGATAGTCAAGCAAGGAAGACTTGGTTAGGACAATAGGTTCGGATAACCAAGCAAGAAAGCATGGCTAGGATCGGGAAGGTCCGATAGCTATGCATTGGAGGCTCTCTAGAGGCATGAGTGCCTTGGATAGGGAGTTGGCTACATTATTGGTAGGCTCGGGCATTTGGATAAACATAGACTCCAATAGAGAGTGGTACATGGGATGTGTATGCACTCTTGAGGAATTTTTAATCATCCAACGATGTTGGTTAGACATGGACTCCAATATATGGTGGTTTCGCATCATTGAGGGATTTCTTATCTTCCAATAAGGATTGGGTAGACATAGACTCCAATAGAGAGTAGATCATAGGTTGGTCACTTTTGAGGAATTTATAATCTATCATCCAATATATATATAGTACCCAATGGTTGTAGTTCAACCAATGGATGTTTCCTCCTTGGAGGTTTTACCACATTAAAAAATCTCTTGTGTCAATTCTTTCTCTCTCTCTCTCTCTCTCTCTCTCTCTCTCTCTCTCTCTCTCATATTTGTATATGTGTATGTTTTAATCTTATTGCTCAATATTCACTTGTGATGTATTTTGAAACAAGATTTTGTTAAGTGTGATATGTAAGCAAATCATTTTAATCATAAGTTGTATATGTAATTCTTTTGTACATTGATTCTTTTATGTATAGTTATTCTTTAATTGATACTTGTAACATATTGAACATTATTGGAAATACAAGTATTCTTTATTGTTGTGTTTTAATGTTTATTCTTCCTCTTGCTTCTTGTTAATGTATATACAATGCTTTAATGATCACATGATTATCTTGTCTATACTTGTATGTTTGGTTTATATGTTGTAATGTAAGCTATCTTGAGGGACAAACTTGCGTTTGTTTCAAGGGATTGAAAAAGGTGTAAAAACCTATTCACCCCTAGGTATGCTTTAGGCAATTTAACTACATTTGTACATTTCACTATGAATGTCAAAACTCAACACTCATCCAGACAATGGGAATCTTCTCATTCAAAACCACAAGGGACTCAAAAGACATTGTTATGCACCTACTGTAATGGAAATTGTTAGGTTTTTAGTTTGTGTTGGCATATATTCCATTTCAAAACGTTGCTCATCTTGTATTGTTTAGTGGTTGTATTGATGATGATTCAAAGCTTCAAAGAAAGACTTGACTACAATGCATACAAGATGGTGGCTTGATAAGGGGAATTAGCTTCATTGCTCATCAAAGGTATAATTGACATCATTCCTCTTACAAGGCATAGGCACACACACATAAATCATTCATAAGTATCTCTGCATCATTGTGCATAATTTATATAACACATTCACATGTTTTTGTATGCTCATGCATTTAACTCAAATGCTCATACATTGTAGAGTTACATGTTCTAAGACTATATCTAGGAAATGGCATTCATATGTGAATTTATGTTTCTTGTGTTTTGGACTTGAAAATGATCTTATTTGATTCCTTATTGAGTTCCAGTCATTTCGGTTACTCATTCATTAAGTTTCGAGTCCATACAACGTAGTTATGTTACTTTGCATTCTCATTCGTTGAGTTGTGTTCGTCATCATTTTCTGAGATGAATTCTCAACCTTTTATCAAAGTTTCATAGTCGTCATTGTGCATGAGAGATTCATGGTTCGTAATCCGAAAATGGATTCGAATTCAGAGTTTAGAGGCCCGAATACGGTCGAAGAACGTGGGAGGTGCGTGAGAGAGGTGTGCATGGCCAAAGGCCATGCCTTGGCCATCACGTGTGGAGCCCGTGGGACCTACGGCCAGAGCAGCCCTCTGTTCCCGTGGGCCACATGTGCCCCACACAGGAATGTGATGTGGCAACTTCTGATTCATTTGAAGCTTCTCTCTCTTGAAAGCTTTTAAACCTCCTCCATTCCCTCTCATTCATTTGAAGAAGAAAAGTTTGAAATCCCATCAGATTTTTTCTCTCCAATTTTCTCAACCTACAAACACCATAACTTTCTCATACGAAGTCGGAATTGAGTGATTCAAATTGGAGATTGTTCGTAATCGAGTCCTCTACCTTTTCCAAGTGATCTTGTAGCTGTTTGATTGATTTTTGGAGTGATCTACTCAGAAAACCGAACCAGCTCATGAAATCAAGGTAGAGTTCATATCTTGGTGATTTCATCTTTTTTAAACCTTCAATTTGCTTGGAGTTTCTTCTTCTATATGTATGTGTATGTATGGTGAATGCTATTGATAAAGATAGCTTCATAATCAATCTAATTGAAAAGTCTAATTAGAGACACATGTGGACTAGATTCTTGGATTCTTTGTTTTTCACATGATTGAGAGTTATATTGTGATTAGATTGACATCTAGGATTATTTGAGACTTGATTGATTCATTTTATAATTAATAATCCTTGAAATGTGTTTTTTGATCCTTAATTGATGATATCTAGGATTAGAGCCTTTGTATGTGTTTTTAGAGATATCTAGGATTGAATTGTTTTAACAATATATCCTATCTCTAAATCTTTGACTAGAATACTTATTGAATACATTTTGTGATTCTAGCATTCTTATGTATATTTATAACATCTTGAACTTGTGCCTCATGTATATGAATTGTTCAAGAGTTATTTGAGTGAATGAATCTAGGAGTTTTATGTGTTAGTTGATTTCACATGCTCTAGGTTTTCATTCATGTTTTTGCATCTAGATTTCTAATGCTTGTGATTTCACAACTATAGATCTAGTTGTTCCATGGAATGTATTGATCACATGTTCTATGATGTTTTGATTGTTTGCATCATTTGCATTCACATGATCACACTAGGAAGTCCTTGTAAAAGGCATGAAGTCTTGGTTAGAGTCGGGATGACTCGGATAGCCAAGCAAGAAGTCTTGCCTAGAGTCTTGAGGACTTGGATAGGTAAGCAAGAAGTCTTGTCTAGAGTCTTGAGGACTTGGATATACAAGCAAGAAGTCATGGCTAGAGTCGGGAGGACTTGGATAGTCATGTAAGGGAGGCTCTCTAGAGGCAAGTGTGCCTTGGATAGAGAGTTGGCTTATATATTGGTAGGCCCGGGTGTTTGGCTAGACATAGAGTCCGATAGAGCGGGGTACATGGGATATGTATGCACTCTTAAGGAATTTCTAATCTACCAACGATATTGGCTAGGTATGATTTCCAATATGTGGTGGTTTTGCATCATTGAGGAATTTTGTATCTTCCAATAGGGTTTGGGTAGACATAGACTCCACATGGGTTGGTGATCTAGGATTGGTCACTTTGTGGAACTTCTAATTTACTTTCCAATATATATAGTACCCAATGATTGTATTTGAACCCGTGGATGTTTCCTCTTCGGAGGTTTACCACGTAAAAATCAATGTGTCAAATGTCTCAATCTCTATCTCTTTATATTTGTATGTTTGTTCTATATAACTTGTTTATGATCTTAAATTTCTCACATCCTTGTAAACATGTTATTGATAAAGAAAGAGATGCACACATTGTTTGTTGAATTTACATTTGTTTCTTGTATCTTGTAAGTGTTTGAACTTTGTATCTTACAATATTCTATATCAAGTTGTAATATTTTACTTAGTGATCTTTCATTGTACATAATACAACTTGTAGAATGTGTTCTTTATTGAATATACTTGTATATGATATACATTGGTTCTTGGTATATGTTTTGTAGACTAAGTGTGGTGAATTGAGCATACTTGTGTAAATTGTTTTTCTCATAACAATCTTGTTCAAGGTTTATTATATGCTCACCAAGGTTTTGACACTAGTCACGAAAGAGTTTTTAAAACTAGTGTGTCAACCTATTCACCCCCCCCCCCCCCCCCCCCCCTCTCGGTTGTTTAGTATAACCTTATAGGCATTTTCAGAAATACACATACGGTGGAAAGGTGTTTTTACTTGATTGGGTTCCTAGTTGGTCACAAACTGCATGGCAAAGATGTCCAGCCACCAAATCGAACCAGAAAGCCCGCTGCAAATCACACCAGTATAGAGATGTCGCAAGGTGAAGTAAAGACACATTCAGAGCAATCACTTCAATTCACTCTCGAGGAGCTATCTCAAATCAAAGCCTTCTTTAGCCATGGTAACAACCCTATTTATGCCAATTGCATAGGTATATCTACACCTTTTTGCCCATCTCTTAATTCAACACATGTGACAGTGGTGCTACGAATCATATTTCTTCCTTAATAACATGTGATGGCCCCTTGTCCTCTAAAGTGTCTTTACCAAATGGCTCATTTTCAAAAATCATTGGAATAGGTTCAATACATCTCTCAAATAATCTACATGTTAAAAATATATTATGTGCTCCATCATTTCATGTCAATTTACTTTCAATGAGCCAACTTACCTCAGCATTAAATTGCTCCATTTAATTTTATCCCAACTTCTGTATATTGCAGGACCTAGCTTCGAAGAAGATGATTGGTCTAAGAAGCAACTTAATGGCTTTTACTATATCACACCACATTCAGAATCACTAGAACCAACTCGGCCAGCCATTAATCATGTCATAACTTCCACTGTTGTCACTTGGCACAAGAGACTTGGACACCCCTCCAAAGCTCCCTCAAAATTTTTGTTAGTAGGAAAATGTTAACGAGGTCAAATTCCTATTAACACAGAGTATCTATTGAAATGGAAAAACAACACTATTTTATTGATAAGATATGCAATTTTAATGATACAATGGTACAATACAAATAATGGTGGTTTCTGGGAGGTTTGGGTATAGAGCTTTCGGACACGGTTGGCGATGACGGTCTTATGCTAGTCAATAAATGGAAAATGTTGTAAGCTGTAGGTCAAATCTCTAGTTTTCGATCCCCTGTCTATCGAGAGTCTTCAATTATTTATAAGTCCCTTTTTTCTTGCCCATTACTTTGATCATCAATCAATCATTTAAGCAATCAACGGGACGTTAATGGTGGCCTTGTTTCTAGCGCGGGAATGATTCTCGTAATCAAGTGATCTTATTTCCTTCCTTGGTGATCTTGACAAAGTTGACTAATCCCATTCAAAATGTAGTTTAAAGATGGTGGGAGAAGTCAACTTTACTTGTATTTAAATGTTGGCGTATACTGTCTTCCTTGGAGCTTGATTTTGGTTCATTGGTGTACCGATCCATTTCTTCCTTGATAATCTTCTTTTCACCCTGGTTTTCCGTTGCCTGGTAGTCGAGGTACCCGAGTACCCTGTATCCTATTGGGTCGTGGTATCTGTATTCCTTGTGCATTGAAGTATCGAGGTATCAAGGTATCAGAATACCGGATAAGGCAATAGCAGGGTACCCGGATATTGAAGCAGCGGGGTCTTTTAAAACCTTGACTTCTCTGTTTCCTGGTACTTAGGGACCTAGGTGCCCCTAACCTCGATCTAGATTTGCAAAAAGTATATCTGGACATATTAGTTCTGGCTTTTTCTCGGGGTAGCTAGATACTCTCTGTAATGTCTTCCCACTTCAAATAGTCTTAGTCTAGATGAAAAAAATTTCTTTGGACCCCTACCATTTTTGGCGATTAACAGAAGTCCCCACCCCCCCCCTGACTTGAACACTGGTGCACAGTTGGGGTTAGGGTCAGGATACTTGGATCACTTGAAGGATTTTTTTAATCTTGTATAGCTGGTTTCCACTGCTTTGGAGGAAGTCTTCCTTTGGCACACTCGTAATTAATGAATAATCCACGTGTTGGGCAAGGAATGGTGCGTCTATTTTAAAGGATCGTTTTGGGTGCAAATTCCTCGAAAACGTCACTTGCACATCTTCCGGTCATTGTTACTATTTCCTTTTCTATTACGGTAATCGCCTACCTCTCTCTATAAGTATCTCGCCCTTCTCCTTCACACATTTCACACTGATTTCAAATTTCAAAAGCAAAATCCTAACTCTTTCTAAGCCTTTCTTCTTTCAGAAAACCCAGAAAGTCTTCTTCTTCTTCTTCTTCTTCTTCTTCCTTCTATTTCGGACATGGCAAATCCACCAACCCTTATTAACCGCCGCAATGACCTTCTTAATATGGAGAAGATCGATTTTGATGAGAGTTCCTAGTTGAACAAGAGGAAAAGGGAACACGGTGAAAGCAATGCTGTGGAGAGTACCATCCCGACCCAACCCGTCTTTCCAATAGGAATACTTGTATCGGGTTGGGTTTTAAGAATAGACCCGAGAACCTGGTTGAAATCGTCGATGGAGATGAGGAGGAAGGAGATGTTGAATAGGAGAAGGATGATGCTCCTATCATAGACCTCTAAGGGGTGCTAAGTGGCCCCCTTTCTTTCTTTCATGATTTCAGGATTGTTCCTGAATCTATTAATACTGTATCGATACCCTAGCACGTTTGAGAAGAGAATACCATATTCCTGATGCTATCACCCTCTCTCTTCCACATCGCGGTTATGATGTGTATACCCCTCCTCCAAACCTCCTTCTCATTCATATGGTTGCTTTCGAGTGCGAGGTCAAGCTACCCCTTCATCCCACTCTTCGTAGGGCACTTCATGATCTTGAGCTTACTCCTCTTCAAATTTCACCGGGGTTCTGGAAGCATCTTACCGAGTTCCTGGTGCTCTAGAAAGAGCAATATGAGAGGGATAATGTGGCGAGGGAACCAAGTTTTGATGAGATCCGGTATATCTTCTAGGTGGTGAATTTGACGCCGGGTCCTAAGGGACAGTTCTATTTAAGGGCAAAAAATCCTTTAAGGCTCTTCGTACCCGGAGCCAACACAAAGTTCAACGAAACTTGGTACGATGACTGGGTCATGGTAGGGGGAGATTAGGGTGACTTAGTGCATATCGGCGAGACTGAGTATCTGGTTCCCACTCAATTCACTAGGAAGGATAAGTGGGGTAAGGGAAAGATTTCCAAGGAGTCACTACGTATCTTGGAGGGAATCGTAACCCACAAATACATTAACATGAGGTATCCCGCTTGCGATCCCTTCGAGGGTGCCAGGGTTGACCGGTATGTAAAGATCTCCCCTACATACCCGCGTATGTAGTTTCTTTTTCCTTGTTTCTTCTTACTTGATTAATCTCTCTGCCTGGTATACTGACTCTTTTGATTGTAGGGAAAAATGTACGCACGCGGCGGAAGCGAGACTAAAATTAAGTTTAGTATATTTTAAATTTTTTCCATATTTGAACCTTAACCCTTTAATTAATTAAATATATACTACTAAAGGTATCATACCTTTGTCGCGTGATCTGATTGACATTGCGTCAATGGTAATTCGCAAGATCTTCCAATCCAATCACGAACGTGAATCACCTAGGAGCGTAGTCTCCCTTCTCTTTGAATTGTGTACCTGAGAATGGATAATAAAAAAAATTTATGTTCTTCGTTAGTCACAATAAATTCTAAAAGATTACAAAGAATGTCCCGGTCACTTTTGAATTCACAATCGTTAGATTAAAACTCGCGTGAACCTTATTCGAAATTGTGCACAAAACCTTTTGGTGTAAAAGTTACTAGTACTGCACTATCGAAATTCTCTCAATCTCTCTTGGCCGAATTCTCTCACTAGTATAAGAGATAGATTTTATTTTTTCTCACTAGCAAAAGAAAATAATTCTCAATTGTAAAAACCTAGAGGTGGCCAAATTCTATCCCTTTCAATATATAGGGACCGAATTTTTTGCCTAAAAAATTCTAGGGTTGCCGAATTCCCTCTTGTGTAAACAAGGTGGTCACCAAAATCCTTTTCCAAAAAGGATTTGTGTTTCCACAAAAGACTTCTATCAATCTTATTAGAATTCAAACCTTAATCCAACTATTTAGTGTATTTTTTACTATATAAAAGATTTCCTAATTTGACTAAATAAATAAATCTCTTATTTATCTACTTATCAAATATAGTCTTTTATATTTAATATACTACTACTAATAGTATAATACTAGGAAACATATTTCCTAATCAGAAAAAGATTTTGATTCTTAATTAAATTATTAATTAATATATTAATTAATTTCCATTTAATTAAATAATAAAATAAACAATATAATAGGCTAATAAAATCAATCTTGCCGCCTATGACCAATACATGAGCCATATATTGTTTTTCTTATTTTATTAAATCCATTTGGACTTTAATAATGGATTTAATAAAAAGCCCACATGTGAACTAGACCTATTCTTACTAAAAGAAATAAGTCCACATGTCTTTCATTAATATATTAATATAATTAAACAGCCCATTAAATAAATAATGTGCAAATTATATTCTTAATATATTAAATACAATTCTAGATGGACCCATAAATAGCCCGGTAGAATATATCAAGTAATTCATGCAAGTCCATGTGGATTGAGGATCTTGGTGGGCCTATCTAAATTTAAGCTCCAATAGACATAACCCAATCACAATCAACAAATGATTCACTTAGGTTCAATCTATTAATTTTAGTTCATTCTACTAAAGAACTAAAATTGCACTCTTAAATAAAGATGGAATAAGTAAATGATTCTCATTCATACCCTAGTCAATCTTATAAGAGATAGTGAATCCTCGTGAAGAATATCAGTAATCGCCAAGAGCTCATAGACCGCCTATAGGTCTCCAAGTTACCATATTTACTCATATGACCACACTTTGAACTTGAAAATATATTATGACTTGTCCAGAAGTCATCTTTCAATAGTTACTATTGAAAACTCAACATTAAGATTTAATATCCAAAACCTCAAAACATCTATATGATGATATTCTACTCACATTTAATAAATGGAGCCACGATGTCCGTATCTATAAATAAAGTCCTCTATCGATTAACAAATGAATACCACCAAACTATCGAGGATAGACTATGCTATATAATCGTACTCATTGATAGCTCAAATGATAACACTTGTAACCATAAGTCCATCATTTATCTCAGGATTAAGATAGACTCTCCAATTGTCCTGATAATGAAAAAACTTTTATCTATTGAAGTTCTAGAAAAAAGTATTTCATTGTGATCCAGTTCAATGCACCCAGTGCACTAGATTCTTTTACTCGAAGACCATTCGATGATTTTAGACTCATCATAACACATTTGATCCCACTCAAATGCTAGTAAAAGAATTCTACAACTTTAACAAGATAAAGGTGCCCAACCTTTAACTTAAGTTGTGAATGTTATTCAAGACTAACTAAAGAATTGTGTCTACCTCATACATATCCAGATATACGAACAATTCTTCTTTTCTCATAGTCTTTTGACCTTATGATTATTTACTTTGACAATTATAATTATAAATGCTATAAGATTTTGTTAAAACAGAAATCACTTTATTAATATGATAAGATTGTCAAGTACAATATTACACTCTTGCTATTGAGCATAATCCTAACATTGATAGTTTTTGCAGCAACACTTCCAGCATTACTTCCAGCAGCACTTCCAGCTTCTTCTCCTGTTTCTTCGCCTGAAACCAGTACTGATGTCATGCCTGGGTCCAGCCAGCCTTTAACAACTCCTCTTTTAGCTCCGGTGGGGTCCTTAATGAGTCCTCCTGCTACACTCCCTATCCCACCTACAGAACAATCCTCCTTGAGTAAGATGGCTATAATAGCTGCCAAGGTTCGGGGCTCACCAAGGCAAGTTTAAAAGCCGGCTCCAGCTAACAGCTGGACCTGTAAAAACGGCTCATCCTCCTCCTTCGCCTCCCACTGTACCTACCAGGCATCTATAAGTTCCTCATTTCTTATTGGCTTATTTCATGACAAACCATATTAGGATTTGTATGTAAATGGTAGCTTAGGTTATTATTTTTGGCAAACTTCTGGACTTCCTAACGTGACTTCAAGAGCAAAAGCGAAAGGTAAATCACTTGAGTTGCCTCTTGAAGAGATTTAGTTGCACACACACACACACTTTCATTGCATTTATATGATTGCATTTGTGTTTCTCTTAATTGTGTGCTTACATGCATTTTCATATCTTGCATATCTTTTGTGTGTGTTTCTTGTTGGTGCACATTCTCTTTTCATGCATGTCTTTCTTGTGTATTCTATTTAATCATGGCCATGACCATTGGCCTTGAAATTGCATGAGTCCTTTCAAGAGGTTGTTTTTCACCTCTAACCGCTTTGATTTTTCACAGCGATAGGGACAGCGGTCACATGGACAGTGGGAACCGCTCACATTACCGTTGCCATTTTTTGCAACGGTTGTCTTGACAACTTGAATCGCTATCGTGACTGTTGTGGTTTTCTCAGTGGTACCAAAAGCAGTCGATAGTTGGTTCGTTTCTTACAACGACGCCTCTTCACTTTCCTTACTTATCTCTCTATATAAACACCCTTATCTCTTCTTCTTTATTAAGCTTTCAACATAGCAGAAACTCTAGAGAGAGAAAGAGAGATTTTAAGTGAGAGAAAGCTCCAAGAACACTCATTTACTCAACCAAACACATTCCCATAAGCATCTAGCATCATCCTTGCGTAATCCAAGCATGGGTCTTCTTGTTTTCTTTGACTAGGTAATCTCTACATGTTCTAAAACTTGTTGTTTCATCTTTATGACATGTTTGCCCAGATTGAGCATTTAATTTGTGATTAAATGCAAGACTCTTTAATTAATGTTGGTTAAAACATGTTTGAGTCTTAGTTTATTGATTGAGATGTGTTGTTTGTGATAGCTAGCATTTAAGACTATGTTTCCCTCTAGCTAAGTCTTTATGCATTACATTTAGACATTGATGTGTAGGACTACTTGATTGCATTTGTTAATTACATATTTATAGTCCTTGCCATGATTATTGACTACTTGTGTTGATTTGGCTTTGTTTGTTGACAATTAGGTTGTTAGAAATCTTTGTAACTAATTGAGACCTCATGTATGTGCATGTAGGCCTTGTTGATAACTAGAATGTTGATTTGCATTATAACATCTAGTTAAGCATATAGTGTTTAGTCTAGCACTCATTGCATTTGTGCATCATTGTGATATACACTTAGACTTTTAATTCTCTTCAAGAGTCAAAGTCTTATGGCTTCTAGGTGAAGTTGCACAAGCATTATACTAGCTCCTCTATAAAAGGCCTGCGGGTAGATTAAAAGGTGTTCACGCCAATAGTAATGGATCGTGGAGATCACTTGAGAGTGTAACCTTCTCTTTATATAGAGGTTGTCTAGGGTTGGTCTAGGTTTGCTATAAAAGGTCTACGAGTAGTGGTAGTGGTGGGTTAGTAACTGAGAATGGTTGAGGTCAACCTAGGTTGTAAACATCATTACATGTAGTAGATTTAAGGATCGTGTGTGGCGCACATATCAGCTCGTGGTATCAAAGTGGGTTCCTAAACATACTTAGGTGATCCTTGCTCTTGCTTGTATGTCTTGCTTTTGTGTGTTTTGATTGCTGCATTCATTTGCATTCATTGTCATACATTCACCCAAACATTATGAGTGAATTTGGGACTAGCAAAGAGGGAGCGTCGAGTGTGAGGCCACCGTTGCTCAAGGGTGACAATTACTCCTCATGGAAGGGGAAGATGGAGTCTTATTTATCGACGACAGATGATAGGGTGTGGATGGTGATTGAGGATGGATACACACCTCCCACCGTGAACGCCGGAGATGGAAGCATTGTGCCCAAGCCTAAGGCTCAATGGAGTAACAAAGAGTTTGGAGCTTCGAAGTGGAATAACAAGGCTATACATGCCTTACTTTGTGCAATAGATGAGAATCAATATAAACTCATCCAAATCACCAAAAATTGAAATTCCCTTAAAGCAATAATGTATATTATACCTAGAGGGTGGGTGAATAGGTATAGTCCCAAATTCTTCCAATATTAAAAAATGTGGAATATAAGAATGAAATGAATACTTGAAATGATATAGCAATTGTATAAAAAGAATCAATGCATGTGAATCATCAATATACAAGAGAATCAATACAAGTAAAATATGGAAGATTAACAAAAATTTAAAGCGAAAAAGAGACACAATATTTTTACGTGGTAAAACCTCAAAGAGGAAACATCCATGGGTTGATACCACAACCACCGGTGAAGCAATCCACTAAATGAAAAGGTCTTACATACTCAAGGCTATCAACACGAGATATATGCCCTAGGCTATCAACACCTAATCTACCCTCAAGGCCAAGTGAACTACCTAGCCTACTCTCTATCCAAGGTGTGTCCTACACCTCTAGAGAGAAACTTCCTATCCAAGGCTCTCAAGCCTCTAAGAAGATTTCCTTGCTTAGCAATCTAGATCACTAAGATCCTAGTCAAGCTACCCTAGCTCAACTATCTGGAGTACGAAACTCCTTGCTAAGACTTTCATTTGGCTATCCAGAACTCATTCCTAGCCAAGTCTTCTTGCTCAATACAAAGCTTCACTCACTTTGAAAGAGACTTCAACCTATTACAAGGCAATGATCTAAGTGATGCAAATGATGCAAATCACAATCAAATAAAGCTAGATGATCAATCAAGCTCTATGAACATGCTTAGAGATATTCTAGGATATGCTTTCAACAAACAATCACAAGTAAACCTAGAAATCAAAGCATGTGAATCAAATAAGAACTAGACAATTGAATATCACAATCAAAGTATTCTAGCTCTTAGAACATGTAACTAAACATAGAAATCAACAATCAAGCTCAAGATCACAATGTATTTCTAGAATCAAGTTCATGTTATTCAAGTTTATCAAAAATATGTTTATATGAAATCACAAAAGATAAACTCAAAAATCAATCAATCATATAACCCTAGCATGTGAATTAACATCATTCGTATTACTTTTCATCAATCAAATAAGAAGACTAAAGAGATGATCAACAATGAAAGTAAGAAGAAGATGTATCGCTTACAAACATAAATCTCGGACTGAGATTTGATCACAGCAAAAAATCATGAAGTTAAATGGCTATGAAAATACTTGGGGTTTGTAGCTCTCATCAAGACCAACATTTTTGGCTTTTGAATCAAGTGATTCGGAGTTGAAATGAGAAAGATATGATTGAATTAAGATACGATTGAATTAAGATACTAAAACATACAGAAAATTATGCACAATTTGTTTTCTTCTCAATTTTTTCAAGTTATGTTTGGAGAGAAGGAAAATTGTATTTAAAAGAGAGAGAGAGGGAAAGCAACCGACCAATCAAGGCTAGCCACATCACCTCCACGTGTGGGGTACATGTGCCACATATAGGCAGAGAGGTACCCTGGCCGTGTGGCACATGTGGCTCACACGTGGCCTCCCAAGCATAGCCTTTGACCATGCTAGCTCCTCTCGCGCTCCGTACGAGTTCTTCGACCATATCCGAGCCTTCGAACTCTGATTTCGAATCCATTTTCGGATTATAAATTATAACTCCCTCACGCATAATGAAGACTATGAAACTTTGACAAAAGGTTGAGAATTCATCTCGAAAAATGACGATGAAGACAACTCAACGAATGAGAATGCAAAGTAGCATAACTACGTCGTATGGACTCGAAACTTAATGAATGAGTAACCGAAATGACCGGGACTCAATAAGGAATCAATTAAGATCTTGTTCAAGTCCAAAATACAATAAACACAAACAAATAAATACTATGCAACACAAGCATGCTATATCTAAGCGATAGTGAGAAAACATGCAATTCTACAAGATTGTCAACAATGAGATAAATGCATGTGCATACTAAATGTGTGTGAAAGTGTTATATCAAATGTTTGAACTATGATGTAGGGACACACATGTATGAATTGTGTGTGTGAGTGTGTGTGTGTGTGTGTGTGTGTGTGTGTGTGTGCGCGCGCGCGCTTACACCTTGCAAGAGGAAGAAGAATCTTGATACCTTAGCATCCAAGTATGCGATGTTCCCCTTAAAGACGAAATTTGCACAAGATGTTGCTTCTTCACCTTTGAGGCTTCTTTCTTCCAAGAATCACCTAAGCAACAACTAATATAAATATAGATAGTTTTGCAATGGAATCAAGCCAATACAAATAAAGGATCTTACAAAAATACATATGAAGCTTAGAAAATCTTGGATACGACACATAAAGGAACCGAAGTAGTGAAAAACTTCAAGCTCCAAGTGCTCCAAACCCTATTCAAGACTATTAGGATGGAAGAGCATGAGTGCTTTACTAACTTCCAAGTGAAGTTGATGGACATTGTCAATCAAAGCCATCAACTAGGTGACCCATGCTCGGATAGGAGGATCAAATAAAAGATCACTACCTCCTAGATTTGAATCCAAGGTGACGGCGCTTGAAGAGAATATTAACTTCAAGAAGATGAAGCCGAGTAAAGTAATTGGAAGGCTTCTTACCTATGAGTCAAGAAAGGCTCCCACCTCCTCATCTCTCAAGAAGCAAAAGGGAATAGCCTTGAAGACCTCCAAAGTTGAAAAAGAGAATGATGACTCGGATGAAGACGTGGCTCAAATGGTGAAGAGATTCAAGAAGTTCTTGAGGCTACAAAAGAATGACTCCAAGAAGGTTGAGCCAAACCAAAATAAGTCTTTAAGAAAAGACATTCAATGCTTTGAATATGGAAGATACAGTGATATCTCCAAGGTATATGGTAACTTGAAGAACAAGAGAAATGGAAAGGATATGGACACCTCATCAAGCAATAGTGAGAGTGTAGAAAATTCTTCAAGTGATAAAGAGCTTGCAAATTACTACATGGCATTTAGAGCCTCTCATGTAGATGTTGGAGAAAAAGGCAAAAATGCCTCTATTTCTGACCTTGAAGAAAGAGTAGATGAAAAGGTAGCTAAAAGTGTGATTAATGTAGCTACTCAATGGAAAGGTGCTTGTATGACATCAAATGACCAAGGCAAAGGTCTTGATGAGGAAATTAACTCAATTAGTGAGAGACAATGTGATGAGTGTTGTTCATACTCTTGTGACGATGATAACTCCGACTTGGAGAGTTTTGACAACAAGTAAAGAATGAGTTATGAGGATTTCATGACATTCTTTCATGACTCCTTGAAGAAGTAAAATAATGAGATTTTAGGATTGATGGAAAATAATTTTCAACTAAGAGAAAAGATGATTCTCTTAGATAAAGAAGTAAATCTTGTCAAAGAAAATGAGGACAAATTAAAGAAAGAGCTTGAATAAGCAAGGATGTCACTTGCTAAATTCACTTCGGGTACAGAGAAGCTCAACATTATGCTTGGTTGTGAGAAGATGCCTAGTGATAAGAAAGGCCTAGGTTTTATTGATGAGGAAGTGACACCATCATCCAACAAGACTACAACTAATTGAGACCTCATGTATGTGTATGTAGGCTTTGTTGATAACTAGGATATTGATTTGCATAATAACATCTAGTTAAACATATAGTGTTTAGTCTAGCACTTATTGCATTAGTGCATCATTGTGATATACACTTAGACTTTTAATTCTCTTCAAGAGTCAAAGTCTTGTGGCTTCGAGGTAAAGTTGCACAAGCATTGTACTAGCTCATCTGTAAAAGGCATGCTAGTAGATTAGAAGGTGCTCACGCCAATAGTAGTGGATCATGGAGATCACTTGAGGGGGTAACCTTCTCTTCATATGGAGGTTGTCTAAGGTTGGTCTAGGTTCACTATAAAAGGCGTGCATGTAGTAATGATGGGTTAGTAACCGAGAATGGTTGAGGTCAACCTAGGTTGTAAACATCATTACATATAGTGGATTCGAGGATCGTGTGTGGCGCACATATCAGCCTGTGGTTTTTCCTTATTGAAGGTTTCCATGTAAAAATCAAATGTTCTTTAATTTCCTCACTTTACACTTGATTTTTATTGTTTGTTTAATTGGGTTAATTGTGATTAATTTTGACTAATCGAAAAATTGGTAATAATCTGAAAGTATACAAACAAGATTAAATTGCTTAAAGCATACCTAGAGGGGGGGGGGGTGGGGGGGGGTGTGAATAGGTTTATCGCCTATTTTCAATCCCTTAAACAAACTTACGTTTGTCCCTTAAGGTAGCTTTACATACAACATATAAACGGAACATTCATACATAGACAAGAAATGCATATCATCATTTAGGCAATGTCTACATATAACAAGTTGTTGTATGAGGTATGATATCACAAAAATACAATATCAAATAATACTTTGTATATCAATATTGTTCAATGTATTACAAGAGTGAACAAATATATCTATACACAAAGATAACACAATATGAAAGATTACAAATATAAAATTGATCTAAAGAGGATTGTTCTGCAAATCACTCTTTACAAGTACTTGTTCAAATATACAATACAAGTAAATGATATTCAACAAATTAACACAAACACATACACAAAATAAAAGAGATAAAGAAAGAGACAGTGGACATAAGATTTTTATGTGGTAAACCTCCGAAGAGGAAACATCCACGGGTTGAATTCACAACCATCAGCAAAGCAAATCCACTATATGAAAAGGACATACACACTCAATGCTATCAACTCTATGATATCCACATCAAGCTATCAAATCCTAGTCTACCATCGGGCTAGTGAACGACTAAGCCTATTCCCTATCCAAGGTGTGTCTTACACCTCTAGGAAGCAACTTCCTATCCAAGGCTCTCAAGCCTCTAGGAAGATTTCCTTGCTTAGCAATCTAGATCACTAGGATCCTAGTCAAGCTACCCTAGCTCAACTATCCGGAGTACACAACTCCTTGCTAAGACTTTCTCTTGGCTATCCGAAACTCATTCCTAGCCAAGTCTCTTGCTCAATACAAAGCTTCACTCACTTTGAAAGAGACTTCAACCTTTCCTCAAGGTAAATGATCTAAGTGATGCAAATTATGCAAATCACAATCAACACAACATAGAACATGTGATCAATATATTCTATGGAACAACTAGACCTAAACATGTGAGAAAACAAGAAAAAAAGTCTATATGCAAAAACATGAATTAAACCTAGAGCATGTGAAAACACCTAACACAAAAGCTCATAGTTCCATTCACACAAATAACACTTGAATATATCGTAATCATGAAGCACAAATTCAAGATGTTATAAACATACAAATAAATGCTAGAAAAATAGAATGTATTCAATGAGTATTCTAGCCAAAGATATAGAGCATGGATATATTGATAAATCAATTAAATCCTAAATGTCTCTAAAAACACATACAAGAGCTTTAATCCTAGATTTCATCAATCAAAGGATCAAAACACATTTCAAGGATTATCAATCATAAAATGATTCAATCAAGTCTCAAATAATCCTAGAGGTCAATCTAATCACAATACAACTCTCAAACATGTGAAAATCATAGAATCAAAAATTATAGTTCACATATGTCTCTAATTAGACTTTTGATTAAGATTGATTATGAAGTTATCTTTTTCAATAGCATTCACCAAACATATACATATATATAAAAGAAGGAACCCTAAGCAAATTGAAGGTTATAAAAGAAGAAATCACAAAGATAAGACCAATACCTCTAATTCACGAGCTGTCACGTTTTTCTAGGTAGAACACCTTGAAAACTCAATCAAATGACTGCAAGATCACTTAGAAAAGGTAAAGGACTCAATTACAAACAATCTCTAATTTGAATCACTCAAATCTGACTTCGTATGAGAAAGTTATGGTGTTTGGAAGATGAGAAAAATTGGGAGAAAATTTCTGGGCTGATTTCTTTCTTTTCTTCTTACTTAAAATAAATGGGAGGGAATGGGAAATATTTAAAAGGAAGAGAGAGGGAAGAAGTGACCAATCAAGTGAGGCCATGTCAGCCATCCACGTGTGGACCGTGTGTGGCACATGTGGATAGAGGGTTGTCCAGCTCGTGTGTCACACGTGGCTCACACGTGGACAGCAAGCTTTGCCATTTGACCTTGCTTGCTCCTCCCGCATTCCGCTCACGTTCTTCGGCCGTATTTGGGCCTCCAAACTCCGATTTTGAATCCATTTTCTGATTACAAATCATGACTCCCTCACACACAACGATGACTATGAAACTTTGACAAAAGGTTGAGAATTCATCTTGAAAAATGAAGACGAACACAACTCAACAAATGAGAACGAAAAGTAGCGTAGCTACATCGTTTGGACTCGAAATCAAATGTATGAGTAACCGAAATGACCGGGACTCAATACGAAATCATAAGAGATCATGTTTAGGTCCAAAAACAATAAAATGTAAACATATAAGCATAATATCACACATGTATGCCGTTTCCTAGACATAGTCTTAGAACATTCAATTCTACAATATATGAGAATTTGAGTTTAACGCATGAGCATGTAAAAGCATGTTGAAACAAATTACGGTGTGTTAAGAATTAATCTAGAGGGAGGGTGAATAGATTTTATCCGATTTTTACCCAATTTTCATTAATAGGCAAGATTACGAAAATACCCCTAACTAGTCAATATAAAATAGCAAGTGTAATATGGTGCGGAATATTAAATGACACTTGATATTTACGTGGAAACCCTCACAGGAAAAACCACGGGCTGATAAGTGAGTCACACTCGAACCTCGAATCCATTAAATGTGAGAAAGATTATAACCTAATCCCGGAAGTAATCATACACCTACCTAATCCTGGTATGAGTGAACCTAGTCCAATTGCTTGTGATATAAGCAACCTAATCCCCGGAAGCTACACAAGTCTTACTTCTCAAAGAAGAGATAACAAGCCTATGTGAATATATGAATACTCAAAATGCAATAGGAGCAAGGCAACCCTATATGCTTATCTAGGATGATGATATATCAATGAAATCAATCCTAGATATCAAAAGCTAAATGACATATCATAAAGCTTAGCTAATCAAGATTAAGCAAAACCTAGATAGCTATCACAATACAACACTCAATTATATTCATCACAAACAATCTCTATCTTGTATTTAACATGTGAACATAAAACATACAAGTAAGTAAAGAGATTTCTTGATAAGAAAGAAACTAAAATTAGATAAAGTTAGTCAAGATCTTACCAAGCAAGTTGTGAAGATGCAAAGCTATACATGAATGATCCTAGATGAACTTGATGAATCAAATGAAAAGCTTTGAGTGTTTAAAAGTGAGTTCTTGATGATTTTTCTCTTGAAAAATATTCTAAGTGAAAAATATGATATTTGGAACTCTTCTTTAACTGACCTAAAATCATAGAGATGTATATATAGAGGTCATAAGTGAAGTGATGTCGTTTTGAACAAAACGCTCCAAAAAATCTCCGTAGACCGCTGCCCTACCACTACCAAAGCCGCAGCGGTCCGGCAGCGGTTTGCCCTGACACGCCAACCGCTGTGGGAAAATGGCAGCGGTCTGGGAGCAGTCCTGGGAGCAGTCTCCACTGACCGTGAAACCGCTGCCTCAACTATTGGAAAATAGAAGCGGTCCGGGAGCGGTTTGGGAGCGGTTTCGTGCATTTTCAAACCTCTCAAGACACAAAGCATGCATTTTAAACAACCAATGTATACAAATAGAAAAGTCATGCATGAAGAGAGGTAAACCATGAATATGCAACAAGAAACACTCACAAAATATATAAGCACACAACTAATAGAAACACAAATGCAATCATGTGTGTGTGTGTGTGTGCAACTACATCTCTTCAAAGCAAGTAAGCACTATAGAAATATACCTTTTGTGCTTCTTCTCTTGAGGACTTGAGAGCCTAAGCTACCCTTACAACAAAATCCCCAAATGTGGTTTGTCTACGAAATAAGCCAATCAATAAATTGAGACCTTACACATGTGAATGTTCTATATAAATATTACACAACGATGCAGAGACACATATAAATAATTTTTGTGTGTGTGCCTATTGCCTTGAAGAAGAATGAGGTCTATATTACCTTAATTGTTCAATGTAGTCCATTCCCCTTCAAAGGCTCCTTCTTGCTTGATCTTTTGGCCACATCTTTCTTTGAAGCTTAAAATCATCAACTTATGACCATTAATCAAATACAAGAAAAACATTGTTTTGATATGGAATATATGTCAACACAAACTAAAAACCTAACATAATCGATTAACAACCCATTCACCCCCCCCCCCTGCGTTGTTTAGACAAACGCAATATATATTTATTTTTAGCATCAACTCAGGGCAGGTAGGGAAAAAGATGCTGGTACCGTGGCCACTTCTTTTGCTGATTCTTCATCCAGCTCACTGTCGCGGAATAAAACCCAGGGATAGGTAATAGCCCGATTTGTAAAGGTATGCCCTGGTGGTGGTATGCGGGCTGAGACTTTTGTGCCTTGGGATATCATGGTCTCAAGTGGAGCTGCTCTTATTGTCGAGGTATAGTTTTGAGTCCTTCTCTTTACCTAGTATAATTTTTTAGAAAGGTTTTCACCCTCTTTCTCTCTTGCAGGCATTTAAGTTCACCTTGGCCATGGAACAGCAGGTGACAACTTTCTGAGAGGCTACTATTGTTTCCAAGGCTGAGTTGGAGAATGCCAAGCAGGATCTGGATCGGTTTGAGAAAAGTATAGAGTTCCTGAATAGAGCTGTGATCTAGGCTGAGAAGAGTAGAGACGTGGCCTTGGTTGACTCAGAGCAGTTTAAACGAGCACTTGATACATAAACACTCAAGTCTCTACGTCGCCATGAGGAGAGAGAGAGTCTAAGAAAGGAGAAGACCCTGCTTCAGGAGGAAAACTATCTCTTGCGGGATATGATGCAGAATTAGGAGGCCAAAGTGGAAGAATCCTTTGGGGATGGGTACTTCTTTGCCTCCTACGAGGTCGCTAAAGCCTTTCCTCCTCATTTTGATTTGAAGGTAGCCCTCAAGTGGGATCGGGAAAAGATAATGGCAAGGGTTGTCAAGCTCTCAAGTGTTACCCCGGTTCTGGTGAATCTTTCCTTAACTGCTTCTATCCCAGATCCTCCCTTGATTCAAGAGCCTGACTTGCCTGCTACTGATCCAGTAGAGATAACTGAAGGGGTGGTTCTTGATCCTCCAGTCCACCATGATGACAAAACACAAGGTGCCGAGGATCCTACTGAGGCTAAAACCGAGCCTATAAAGGAGGTGGAGATCTCTACTGATCCTAGGGTACCAGGAGTTGGAGAGACCTTGGCTAATGTGAGGACTAGGGTAGTTGAGGAAGCAAACGTTAAAGACTGGAGCCAGGAGGTAGGTGAGGAGAAAGGTGCTGAGGATGTATGACTTGTTGTTTTAATTTCTTTTCATACACATTATTTGTAGCCCGAGAACAGGGATTGGGCACCCTGTTTGATTAATAGAAATCTTTTTTTTTTTTTTGCAAGTACACTGTCTCACTTGTTCTTGTTGAATCCTGGTAGTATTTTTATTCTTGCATGCTTATCCTTAGTCGAGATAAAACTTACTTGAAATACTATAAGCACTTAGTATTTAGAATGTTGGCAGCACCTAGTGTGTGGGTACTTATTCATGATCCAAACAAAACTTTACTTGGAATGTTGATGGTACTTGGCTCTTGCATGCTTATCCCATAATATGGACAGGACATACTTGAGATGTTGATGTTGATCAAGACTTAGTGCTTGGATACTTATCAGAGGTATCCTGCTAGGTAGTCCTTTGTAAGATTTGATAGAAATTTCATAAGTAATTTGCACCAAGTATTGTCTGATCTCGAGAGAAAAGACTAGTCCTTGTAGGTATCCTGCTAGGTAGTCCCCTTGTAAAATTTGATAGAAATTTTACAAGCAATCTGTACCAAGCATCGTCTGATCCTAAGAGAAAAGACTGATCCTTATGGGTGGCCAAAAATCGTTTTGACAACCAAATCCGAATAACTTAGATCAAAGTACTAAGAACTTTCTAAGTATGAGATCTTGATTTTGTACTGATCCGGGTAGTCCACTAAAGCTACTTCTTGATTCTCACAAGGAGAATTGAGGTACCAGGTCATCCTGTACAGGGAATCCTGGTCCTAATGTGAATTAATCCCGATAGGCATCTAAGGCTATTTTAGCATTAGGTCTTTGTATGGCGAGTCTTTGGCACCAAGTATCCCGATAAGGGATCCTAATCCTTAGGCAATTTGTCCAGGTTGGCAACTAGGACCACTTTAGCACCAGGCTGTCTTGGAGAGGGGTGTTCCCCATTCGAGGCTTCAAGAGTGCCGTATAGGCTTTCACAATCTTAAGGATCGCAACAGGCAACCAGGGCCATGACTTCTCATCCTTAGTCTGGTAGGTAACTATGCCACTTAGGCATTTATGCACCAGATCCTTCCTGGAGGAGGGTATGCCCTGACCAAGGCAACAAGAGTGTTACGTGGGTTTTCCTGGTCTTAAGGAGATTCAGTTATGGCGATCCTCCTAGAGGGATTGACCCGATCCAAGGCATCAAGTGTGCTATGTAGCTCCCCTAGTCTTAAGGCGATTCAGTTACGGTGATCTTTCTGGAGGGATTGACCTAGCTCAGAGCATCATGAGTGCAATGCTGCCCTCCTGATCTTAAGGCGATTTGGTTATGGCGATCCTCTCGAAGGGATTGACTTGGTCCAAGGCATCAGAAGTGCAATGGTGCTCTGCTGGTCTTGAGGTGATTCAGTTATGATAAAATTTTCAAGGTGAATATAGAAGAATCATGTATGAGAAAAAACTGGCTTCTTTATTGAATTCTTAGGTGATACAAAGGAAATTCAGGTACATACTTAGAGTAATACCGGTTGAAATAAACTTGTTATCCTGAAAAATCTATCAACAGTTTTTTGGGACAATGGTTGACCATTAAGTAAATTTGCACCGCGGTTGGCCCAGACCGAGTAGGGTGCGACTCCCCTTTAACCAGGCGGGGTGCCGGGGGAGACCCTTGGTCCGGTTACCAGGGACTAGCTCGAAGCTATTGAGTTGATCCTAACGGGAGATATAAGGCTAAAGAGTAGGTAAAACTTAAAGGGGGGCAGGATCAAGGAATATCACAATAGCCACAGAAACTCTATTTTATTAATTGATAAAGGGATACATTAGCCGTGAATTTTTTACATTATAGCTATAGACATTAAAGGGGAGAGCCGGGAATGAGGGGTAACGGGTCAAGGCAAATCATGTTGTGGTTGACCTAGGTGAGATGGTAGTCGAATGAGGGGAACACATAGAAGCTTGGGTTAGGCGAGGTCATAGCCAAGTAAGGTGAACGCATAGGCGCTTTAGCTAGGCGAGATAGTAGCCAAGTAAGATAAATGCATAGGTGCTTTAGCTAGGCGAGGTAGTAGCCCAGTAGATTTCATTTTTTTATTCAAAGGCTAACCCCTTACTCTTGGAGAGTTGGGGTATTTATAGGGTGCGTAATAGGAGGGTAGGTGAGAGATGTCTATTTAAGCAGGAACTCTCGGTCCGATCTCCACCGTTCCCCCAAGCTATATGTTGGGGTGATAAAAGTTGGAGGGCTGGGATGGTGCCATCGGGGTGTGTCCCACACTGGGATCTTGGTCTAGGTAGGTGGGAGCCCTAGTTCCTAAGCCGAAATTGATGAAATTAATCCTAGCAGTTGCTTTGAAGAAGGGCCGTGGTTGGTACACTTTCTCAAGGGTTGTGATCGTTCCACCTATGCCCTAGGTCCATGTAGAGGCCAATAGGGTTGATATGGCGATTAGGTGGCATTTTGGGGAGATCTGATTGGTCGGAGTGGATCTCTACAGCCGTGGGGTGTCGCTGTCAAGGTTTGGCCTGGCAAGGGACAACGTCAGTGCCTATCACGCTGCCCACTGTCAGGCGCCCTTCTCCACTATTTCCTCATTTGTGCTTGCTGGGTTTCTATAAGCATTCTGCTGGGGAAGCACAACATCCTCATTCATGTATGGGATAGTTGACTTCAATTAGGGCTTAGGTGGAAAGGGAATGGACCGTTGATGTAGCGCGGCCTATATGATCACAGTCGTTGATTGCTCACCTTCCTTCTTCTATGTTTGCTGTCTTGCATTAATGAGCTGGTGCTTGGATTCTGCAGGTTTCACCAGCTCTCTCTTCCTTCTCATGTGGTCTAGCGTGAAGGCTAACGTTAGCCCCTAAGTGGGGTTGCCACTTGTTAGGGGTTTCTGGGTTGCTCTAGAACGTTCTTAAGAGTCTTTACTGGTCCTCTTGTAGTAGAGGGGGTGATTCATGCTTGCTCTATAGGCGTGGCTAGCTTGTCCTTGCTTGGGTACCCGTATGGGGTTCCTATGCTTTTTCTTAGATCCGGTTCCGTTTAACACCGTATGTCTGTTAGGAGGTTCAAACCCTGAGTAGACCGGGGCCCACCCTCTATGCTTAATGCTGCATGAAAGTTAGGTTCCCAGTGGACTACACCTTTTTTTAACTTTTTAGGTGCTCTAAGAGGACCGGGTATGCCTAGCTACCGGGTCCTTCTCTATACTAGACACTTCTAAGGAGGCAGGTCCTTAATGGATCATGCCTTTCTTTACTTCTCAAGCGCTTTAAAAGGACCGGGTATGCCTAGATACCGGGTCCTTCCCCATACTAGGCGCTTCTAGGGATGCGAGTCCTTGATGGGCCATGTCTTTCTTCACATTAGGCGCTTTTGGAAGATTGGGTCCTTGATGGACCATGTCCTCCTTCCTATCTCAGGTGCTTAAGGAGAACCGGAGGGTGCCTTGGTATCAAGTATTTGGGAGTGATGGGGCTCGCTTGGTAGAAAAGTTCTTCCTTGATTTAATTACCCATTTTTCCGGTTAACAAAATTGTTTCTTCAAACTTTATGGACAAAACTTCTTAAGATGGTCAACATTCCAGGTGTGACCTATTGGATCGTCGTACATGTCTTCTGGCTTACAAGCTCTTCCAATTCTTCTACTGGGTGCCCACTGGCTTATCCCTAATTTTCCTCTTGTGGTTCCTCCATAATTATGTTTGGTACCTCTCTACTCGGTTCATTGGTCACATACGCGCATTATTTGGCTAGTGCAGTAGGATTGGTGGATACTGCGTAACACTTGTGAGCTGCTTCTTGATCTCCTCGAACTTCTCCCACCCTGGTTTCGACCGAGAATTTCATAACATTGTGGTAGATGGATAACACCCCTCTAATCCCTGTTAGGAAGGGTCTTCCCAAGATTACATTGTAGGGGGACGAGGTGTCAACCACGACGAACTTTTTCATTAGGTTCTGCTAGAGTGGAGCTTCCCCAATTATCACCGGTAGGATTTTTGACCCAATTGGCATTAGAGAGTCGTCCCTGTGAACCCATATAGAGGCATGGTACAACTGTTGTAGAATGATGAATTCTTTAGGTTGAACTTCTCGAGCGCCCCCTTGAATGGGATATCCACACTACTTCCGGTATCGACCAAGATGCAGTGAACCTGACAATTGGCTATTTTGTAGTGTGATTACCATTGGGTCATCATATGGTTGGACTGTGTTGTAGACATCCTCCTCCGTAAAAATGATCTAGGTTACACGGGGTAGGTTTTGGGATCCCTTAGTGACCCGGAGTACATCATGACCAATAGTGAGTCGAGGGATCTTCCTATCATGGTTATTTCTTGAATTGTTGGAAGTTTCTGCTAATGTGGGGCCTCCACTGATGGTGTGGATGTTCTGGATCTGTTTGCATCAGATCATTCCCCTTATCTTTCCTTTTTTCTTCTGCCTCTTGATACTCTCCTTGTACCTCTTTCCCCATCTTGATGCTATCTCGCACTTGTTGTAAAAATTCAACCAGGAGCCTCCCCTTACCAATCCTTCGATTTGGTTACGGAGGCTATAACATTCAGATGTATTGTGTCTCACATCATCATGGAAGTCGTAGTACTTATAGCGGTTCCTCTGGTCAGCCGGGATCTTAATAGGATGACACTTCCTGAGCAAACCCTAGTTGCTGGCGAGGTATACGATCTTATGGGATGTGTTCAATGGGGTGTAATAATTGTACCCGTCCTCCTCTCCTATTATCCGGGCTACCTCTCTTGGTGGGGGTGTTGTTCTAGGAAGGGTTCTTCTTGCGAGATACATATCCCGATGTTAGGGGAAAATAGGTGACCAGTAGGTAGACCGGTTTGGGGGCTGATTCTTGAACTTCTTAATAAGTTTGAGCTTCAAAGCCTCTTTCTTTGGGCGCTTGGTTGATTGGGCTTCATCATGCTCGACCTTGACCTGGAGCTATTCATTTATCTCCACCTGCTCCAATGCCCTATCATAGGCCTCTTGGTAAGTTTCAGGTGTGTGTTTGGCAAACGATTGGAATAATCTGTCAACCCACAGATTCCTTTGGAAGTTGGCCAAGGTCTCCTTCTCAGCGAATGCTCCCATTGGGATTACCTTTTTGTGGAATTTCTCCACATAGGGCCTCAGCATCTTGCCCTGCTATTGGATCGCGTATTAGAGAAAGACGGTGTCTTTGGGGTGAGGCTTGATTCCCTGGAATTGAGCACAGAAATCTGTTGTAAGTTTTGTAAAAGAATCCACACTACCTAAAGGTAACTTTCTGAACCAAGTCTTGGAATAATCTGTTAGGGTTGAAGGGAACATCTTGCACATTGCTGACTAGTTAGCGTTCTCTATCTCCATCTGGTGCACAAAGTTTTCCATATGGCTCACGGGGTCCTCTGATTCGAAATACTTCTCAGATGGCATTTTGAGCTTAGGGGTTGCTCTACCTCACTGACCCTTTTTGAGAAAGGTGCATTCATCTCCCACAGGGGGTTCTTCCGGGTACCCCAGTGCTTTCCGTTTCTCAGTTCCTTGAGTTCCTTTGCCATCTTGGCCATCTGGTCTTCAAGATGCTAAGATACATCATGATTGGATCAGGCCTATAAGCCTTCATTGTCCTAGGTTTTGGATACCACGGTTGCTTCCTTACGCTTTTCCTTTTGAGGACGGTTACTCCACGAATTCTTACGGGATCCAGTACTACCGCCAGCATCGGGCTGTGGAGCCCTCTATTCTACTATTGTTTTGGCAGTTAGCCGGTTCTTATGGGAGGGATGTCAACTATAGATTTCACCTGTTAGGATCTGAAATCTACAGGGCGGATTGGAACTGGAAGTCGTGGTCCGAGTCTGTCAAAGACTGGTACTCGGGTACCCGGTCTAGCCTCTTCTACTATCCTAGGTGCTTCGAAGGGTATCCCCTGGGCAATCATCCGAAGGCGGATACTCTTTACATAGTCGGTAGCCTACTGTTCCAGGATATCCCGGTTGATTTCCTGGGCATGGTGCCCTCATTTGGTGGAGAGACCGATGCTGGGTTGTTATTCCTTGATCCCCTTCCTCGCCTCTGAACTCTTTGTGTGGAAGTGAGGGATTGGGGTCCCAAGGGGTAGGGCTGCCCTTAAGAGAATTGTAGTCTCATCTTCTTGCTTGCTGGGTAAAGCTAGGTAGCTTCTTTGCAAATGGTTGGGAGGATACTCCCCACAGACGGAAATTTTAGTAGGAAAATGTTAACGGGGTCAAATTCCTATTAACACGGAGTATCTATTGAAATGGAGAAATAACACTGTTTTATTGATAAGATATGCAATTTTAATGATACATGGTACAGTACAAATAATTGTGGTTTCTGGAAGGTTTGGATATGGAGCTTTCATACACGGTTGGCGATGACGATCTCGTGCTAGTCGATAAGTGGAAAAAGCTGTAAGGTGTAGGTCGAATATCTGGTTTTCGATCCCCTCTCTATCGAGAGTCTTCAATTATTTATAGGTCCCTTTTTTCTTGCCCATTATTCTAATCATCAATCAATCAATTAAGCAATCAACGGGACTAGTGGTGGGCATCCAAACAACCAAACCGATCAACCCGCCCAAACCAAACCAATTTAAGCGGGTTGGTTTGGTTTCGTTAAATAAAATAAACTGATTGGGTTGTTTTTGAGTAACCCAATTGGTTTAAGTTGGTTTATGAGTTGCGTTTTATCAAACCGTATAACCCAACCCAAACCATTAGATACTTAAATATATGTATATATATTATTAATTAAATTATCGGAGAAAACAAATAAAAACTAAAATTAACCCAATGCAACAAGAAGTGAACTTCGAAACTTCAAAGTGGTTGCTTCAACGGTGATAGATATTATTAATTTAGAAGCTTAAACAATTTAGTTTTATTTTATAAGTTTTAGGCGTTCTACACTTGATTTTTTTTATATAAAAAAAAAAATTATTGTTCTACACTTGAGTTAAATTTAGTATTATAAATTAGTATTATTACTTATGTTATTGATAATTGGTTTAACTACTGTTAACCGAAAATTCGCTCTGGATGAGGAATTCCAATTAACACCTTCAGACTGCTACCCGGTAGGCTACAGCGGGGTAGGTACCTCTAGGTACCATGGTTTGTATGAGTAAGAAATTCTGGAGTGAGGTGCAGTAGGTAGGAGAAAAAATCATCCCGACTGTCGGGGCTTCAAGCTCATGGAGAAGATGGCGCTTGGGGGTTCCCATGTCGGAGTAAGGGCTGTGATCCCTCTTTATGGACCCCGATACCCTGCGTTCGGTACTCGGTACCCCGTATCCCGTCCCTCATACCCCGTATCCCGAGTCCCGCATCCCGTACTCTTTTCTAGATCTCCATTGTGATTCCCCGACCCGGATAGCAAGCAAGCGAGTAGGATATGGGATATGAGCTCTTCAACGATAAAGTTACATACATGTGTAATAAAATAGATACAAGGGAGAGAATGACAAATCTTTTTGATAGAAGGTGGACTGGCCTAGGGGGAAAAAGCATCACGCATGATCATATGCTGAAAAACCCCTAGGTAGTATCCGGTGGAGAGAGATCATTTATATATTTATCAATAAGGCGTGCTCCGGGGAGCTTACACAAGTAGGAGAATAATACAACATAAGTGCTTCAGAGAGCTTACAATAATATGTGGGCATCGGCCCTTTCCTCTAACCAGTAGAAAAGAAGAATAAAAGGTAGCCTTGTTGGGGAAGAAGCCCCCAGCCACCTCTGGGAAAAGAAGCCAAAAAGAAGATGCTAGCAAAAGAAGATCCCTTCACTGTCGAAAATCATGTCATATATATAGGTCTTATTTCTTGTTGCTCACTCCCCTAAATTCAATCCAATAACCTAGCAATTTACGGGGCGTTTCCATGTTGATAGGCGAGAAGATCGTGGGATTGATTCCCCATAATCAAGTGATTCCTTTTAGAATTGAAAGAATTGACTCCTTTTTAATATAGGACTCTTGAATGGCGGGAAACAAGGCAATTTCCTTGTTTACTTAAACTCTTGGTGTGGTCAAGCTCTTCCTTGGTATTACGATCTCCTTTATTGATGCCTTCTAAGCCAGGTAGTCGGGAGGAGTTTGGAGGACCAGTCACAGGGTACGGGGTACTGTGGGGTACGGGGTACTGTGGGGTACCGGGGTACTGCGGGGTCCTGCGGGGTACCGCGAGGTACTGTGGGGTCTAGCGGGGTACTGCGGGGTCCAGCGGAAGCCCGGTCTTAGCGGGGCTAGACCTCGCTGTGAGTTCTAGTGAGAAGTCCGGCTCGTGGCCATATTTCTGAACTAAGATGCTGGCGGGGTCCTAAGAAATAAACTGGAAGAAGGCTGGGTTGGACCCCGTTGGAGGGGATGTGCACTCGGATCAGTCGAGGTCCACTTTGTCGGGGTAGCCAGATGGTGTTCGTACTCCTATACCCTTCTTGTGTTGAGGTGGAAAATTCTTCTTTGGTCCTCTGCCAGAAAAGGCAGTTAACAACTACTTATATTGATAATTTTATATTATTAAATTTATTCAAATAAAAAATAATTTAATTACTTTCTTAAACCGTTAAACCAAACCGAACCAAACCGATTTTTATTGGTTTGGATTGATTTGGTTTTATCTTATAAATGGTTTGGTTTGGGTTGTAAAAAAATAAACCAATTTTATAATGGTTTGGTTTGGATATAGTCAAACCCAACCCAAACCAACCCATGCCCACCCCTAAACGGGACGTTAATGGTGGCCTTGTTTCGGGCGCAGGAATGATTCCCGTAATCAAGTGACTTATTTCCTTCCTTGACGATCTTGACGGAGTTGACTAATCTCATTCAAAGTGGAGCTTTAAAGATGGCGGGAGAAGTCAACTTTCCTTGTATTTAAATGTTGGCGTATACCATCTTACTTGGAGCTTGATTCTGGTTCCTTGGTGTACTGATCCATTTCTTCCTTGATAATCTTCTTTTTCACCTTGGTCTTCCGTTGCCTGGTAGACTGGTCGAGATACCCAAGTACCCTATATCCTGTTGGGTCGTGGTATCTGTATTCCTTATGCATTAAAGTATCGGGGTATCGGGGTATCAGAATACCGAATAAGGCAACAGCAGGGTACCCGGATATTAAAGCAGCGGGATCTTTTAGGACCTCGACTTCTCTTTTTCCTGGTACTTGGGGACCTAGGTGCCCCTGACCTCGATCTAGATTTGTAGAAAGTATATCTGGACATATCAGTTCTGGCTTCTTCTCGGGGTAGCTAGTTACTCTCTGTAGTGTCTTCCTACTTCAAATAGTCTTAGTCTCAATGAAAAATTCTTCTTTTGACCCCTGCCATTTTTGGCGGTTAACAATTTTTAAGTACAATCATTCCTTCAATTGTATTTGATTCTTAATATTCATGTGAAATAGGCCCTATTGCTAAACAAACTCGATTACCTTTTTCTTCAAGTTCAATTCAAACTTTGCACTCTTTCAATCTTATTCATTGTGATATTTAGGGGCCTCATAAAACTGAAACACATAAGGGTGCACATTATTTTTTTACTATTGTTGACGATTACACGCGTTTCATATGGATATTTCTCATAAAGTTTAAATCTGAAACACAAAGTTTACTAAAAACATTCATTGCAATTGTTAGCACTCAATTTGATTGTCAAATAAAGTGCATCAGAAGTGACAATGGATCGGAATTTGTTTCCATTAAACCTTACCTGACCAATCTTGGCATCTTATTTCAAAATTCATGCCCCTCAACACCGCAACAAAATGGTGTTGTTGAGTGTAAACACAGACACCTTTTAAATGTAGGTAAAGCTTTGAGATTTGATGCAAACCTTTCTTTAACTTTTTAGTTAGAAAGTCTGCTCACTGCAGCTTACCACATCAATTGGCTTCCTACTCCATTACTGAAACACTAATCTCCATATGAACTTCTTTATAACAAACCACCAAATTACTCACATTTAAGAGTATTTGGTTGTCTTTGTTATGCAACCAATCTTCAACCATTGGCCAAATTTGCACCACGTGCTCGCAAATGTATTTTTGTAGGATATCCGTCGGGACAAAAAGCTTATCGAGTTTATGATCTGCAAACTCAACAATTTTTTTCAAGTTGTGATGTAATTTTTCATGAAACAACCTTCCCTTTTCACACTTCAGAAAAATCACAAGAACCTCTCATAAGAACCACCATCTCTACATACGAAAATGACACTAACTTACCATTGTCCTTGCCACATAATCCTTCACCCATACTCACTGAATCCAATCTACCATCCAGCCTTTCTCCATCTCCATCTCTAGCCTCTTCTCCCATAACCTCTGATTCCTCTTCCACCAATTCTCGACCAAACTCATCAGTCTTTCACCGTAGTGATCGTGCCAAACAACCCTCAGTTGTTTTGCGTGATTTTCATTGTGGAAAAGTTAGTACAGTGCCATCAAATGTCCAAGCTCGTCATCTTCCTTAAAGTCAGGTACTCGATATCCATTAGCTAATTTTCTTTCTTATGATTCTCTGTCACCTTCGCACAAACAATTTATTAACAATATTTCAAGTGTCTTTGAAACCTCATCTTATGCTCAGGTTGTCCTGGATTCAAAGTAGGGATGGGAATGGGGGCCCAATGGGGCAGGGGAGGGTCCCACCACCCCCACCCCCGCCCCCACCCTCATTCCTAAAACCTCCCCCCCACCCTCGCCCCCCAAACCCCATTTGGGGGAATTGGGGATGGGGGTGTTTGGGGGAGGTTCCCTTGCCCCCACCCTCGTCCCCCATTTCCCCCATTTTTAATCCTAAAATTTTTCAATCTGAAATCCAAAATTTAGAATTCGGAATTCGGAATTTGGAATTCGGAATTCGATTGGACGAAACTTTTGTTTCACCCTGTTTCAATGTCCAATCCAATAATTAGCATAATATACAATCTAAAATATATAACTGATTTAATTTAATCCAAAATTAATACA